>CM067217.1:79678263-79929285 GCA_034190945.1 Octodonta nipae | reverse complement strand
TTAATAGTGGTACAACATTTTCCTTTTACATCTTAATGAAATAGATTAAATATATGATTTAAGTAACAAATTCAATTAATAATGCAACAAATGCTAAATTACATTATATGTTTTCAACTTTTCTATTAAGTAATTATTTTTGATACTATCTTCTGGACATTATACAATCCATGGAACGCAAGACAATATATTGTTTCAGGTCGAAAATCTTCATCAGCTGCGCTTCCCTCAACATATTAAAATCTCGAATAATGATTAATTTTTTTCATACATATAACCAAGCTTAATTATTTAACGCACAATTATCAGGGGTTTTAGAGAAAACTAAAAAGAAAAAAAATCGTGCCACGTGTAATGCTTTTACCCTCTGATTCATATGACAGAAGTCACACGAAACAAATTTATACGTTAACTAAAACCCACAATGCAATTATGTGACAATATCTTATTGCAGTCGATAGTCCTCAAATGTTACGCTCCCCTCGGCGATTAAAATCTCCAATAATTATTATGTATTGCATTTAAGGCTAAATTTAACATTTTAACTAAAATTGAAAATCTAGAAGTTTAAGGGACACCTAGTCCACAGTGATTCTAAAATGAGTGCTGTATTTAAAACTCTATTACCCTTTCCTAGGATAGTAAGCACAAGAAACAAATAACAAATAGATTAACTGTTAATCTGTTGGCTAGTTTTCCTGAAGCTCCAATATGTCGATTTTTATTTTACGTTAACATGTAAAGTTCGGGTATTTGTGCGAAATACATAAATAATTATTCGATCTATCAATCACATGAAAGTTCTTGACTAGAAGCAATATATTGTCTTGCCTTCAATGGATTAAAAACTCTCGAAAAGATAGTATCATAATTTCTAAACTTCTAGATGAAGATATTCATTTTCCTTAATAAAATCTAAAAAAGACATTCTGTTTTGTATTTAAATTAAATGATCTCTAGCATAAATCAGATTTTTAATTTTCTCTGTTTTAGAAAACTAAATAAATTATTGTTTTCTTGTAATACACAACATTTTATGTTATGTTATGAAATATATTTGAACAAAACTAAATGGGTGTCCGCACCATAAATTCATACTATTAATAATTACATTTCTTTGCTTATTAAAGTTTAATATAACAATATATAGTGGTAATTTCTTATGTAGAAAAAAATATTTTATGACTGCTTCGAATCTCTGAAATGTATAAATCCTCAATACCCAGCTGATTTTCTGCATACACAGTTAGCAACTATCCTTCAAAGTGACAAATTTCATTGTCGTATAGATAAGTTTAGGTATATTTTTTATATAACTTTATTGCACTAATTCATTATTAAAGAAGCCACACATCGCCTTCATAATAATATTCTTCAGGTCTATTCTAACAATTGTTTTGGTTTGTTAGTTCACCGAATCTTTAAACTGTTGGTATATAAAAAATGTGCCAATATTTCGGTCGTTTAGTTCATCTCTGCTTTGTTATACCGACATTTCCGTGAAAGGCGATTATTCGAAAATCGTCTACGGGCCACTGTGACAAAAAAGCATTCGGCATTCCAGCCCATAATAAATACGAAATCTTTAACATTAGATATTATGAAGTTCTCTAGTAAATGTTTGAATTTGAATGTTTGAAATATAATAAATATTAAATTTATATGATACGTCCCTTTCTAATAGATCGCGTTAGAAACTTCATGGCAAATTATGAATTTCTTTGTAATTTTTAATTGTTATTTTAGTCCTACAATTAAAATACAAATAATTACAGAACATTTCAAAATTGTATGAAAATAAACTAAAAATGGGAATATCAAAACGTTGATATATTATTCATAGTGTTAGTGAAATTGAAGGATATTTGTAATTTTATATTATTAATTAATAGCAGTTGAATGGGACATCTTCTTTTCTTCTTGGGGATTATGAGCAAAGATCTGTTTATTTAATTCCGCCATACTGGCTATTGACTCTGAAATTGAATTGAAAGATTGTGTAGATAATTAAATTTTGTATTGTGACTAAAGTAAATTGTCAACAAAAACAGATGTTGTTTTTCAAAGTCATCATTTATTATATTATGACTTTTTATGTTAATGTTTATGTTGGATCTTTTTTTTTTGAGCTTGGAACAGTGATATATATTAAATATTTTACAGTTCAGATATACCTTAAATTTAGAAGTAAGCATCAGAACCACATCAAAACTCTTTTTTTAAAGAGCGCTTTGTGTTGTCCATATGGAGTCTATCAAAATGTTCTGTTCAATACAGTATTGACTCAATTTTTGCATAGTTTGTCCACTGTTAGTAATTAAGTCAAAATTGAGTTTCTGGTAGAGAATATTGATGCTTTAAAAGCATTACCTAACATTGTCACTAACAAATGTAAAAACACATCTGTCATCATCAAGGAGTAAACCAACCGTTGAGTGTTTAAATAAATGTTTAGTGTTGGGGTGTAAAACCATGTTTTTACATAGACACAGTAAAGGTTCCACAGCATTTCCATTTTCACTAACAGTTTACTAACTGGATTCAGTGATTATATGCAAAAATGGCACCGATCAGTATACTGTACCAATAATATCTTGCGTTCAGTGGAATGAAAAATGTCGAATAGTTAGTATCGTAAGGTTTCAGTAAACCTCTACAAATTTTTTCGTGTGATTTATATCCTAGGAATCACAGGGAATCGGCGTTATACACAGTATGACTCCCGATTTGGAGACTCTGTGATATCAATTTTCCTAAAACTCCTGCCTGTAGGAATACATTTAGCGAAAAAATAAATAAATTAAAAACTGATGAAAGTTCTCGATTAGAAACAATATATTGTCTTGCGTTCAATGTATTTGTAAAAGTTTTATTTAGAAGTGGAAGTTGTTCAATTGAGATGGAATGTAATCTTTATAACAATGAATTGATGGTAGTTTGATGTGTAAATGTGAAGTTATGAAGAGAGCCAATTTTTAAACAACTTTTTAGTTTAAATCTGTACCACTGTGTACCACAATTGAGTTGGGTATTCCACGATAAAAAATATAATAAACAAAAATATTTGCTATCTCTGTAATTGTAAGGGAAGTTACAATACATGTAAGCACAAAAGCTTAAAATAATAGTTAGAAATTTTGTACTTACTAGTTTTTTTGATAGTGGACGTAGATCTATCCTTCCGAAAATATTTTCTGTTGTGAACATTCATATTCATAGAGTGCCGTATTGGGACTGCTGATATATTCAACTGTCTTGAACATAATTTCGAATGGAGTTTTTGAGATATGCCCTATAGCATTTTAGTAATTTGTAAAGTTTGAGTAACCTTTGTGATTAAGGTTCAATAATATCTAATGTGGCATGAATTTGTTACGTGACGAATTTCATTTTATTTAACTCATAAACTAATGAGGAATATTAGAAATTTTAGGATATTGGATAAAGGTTTAATATTGTATGTAAGGGTTTACAAAGTATGTCCAAAATTGATAATTTCTTATTTAAAATAATTTTTGGAAACTTAGTCTATGGCTGAGTTGTAAAGTAAAAACAGAGTGAAATATTATTATTTTAAACTGTCTATAAGTTGCAGTATATTCGAAAATGGCGATATGCATTAAAATATATTTTAGCTTCTTCCGAGGTGTCTTTCTTTTTGAGAGAAATATTTTCTTGAGGAGACGGAATATTTTCATAGTTGTTATCAACAATATTAGAGGATATCCGAATTCTTCCTTCTTCGTTTTCAAAACCTGTTCATGTATTGTGCGAAACTGTTATATTTTTAAACAAACTTCTCGTAATCGATACAGGATCTTGAGAATGCAGAATCGTTTAGGATTTTTAAATTTAGTTCAGGAAAAGGAAATATAAATAATAAATTGTCTTTTTTGTTTTGAGGTATTTTTTTTTCATTGCCAGCTTCAAAGATTCCGATATCAAAATTTGTTGTTGACTGTTTTCTAATCTTTCTTCATCCCACATGAAAACTAGACAAGCCGCGTGAGGTGCGTGGTTTCTAAATCACCTCCATGAAAACGAAAACCACGAAAATTGAGAGACATAAAATTAAGAAGGAAAGTAGTGCTAACAAACAGACGGGAGAAAACATCCGCGGAAAAATAATAATCAATGATTGTCGGAACTGTAAATATACGAACCCAGATAAGAAACGTCCATCTCTATGTAGATGAAGAAACACTGAATACGCTAATATGGACCAGGTAATAAGGTGTAATATCAGCACTTGCTATACAGCAAAGTAACACAGTACAAAAGTCAACGTCACGTTAATAATAAAAAAATATACTGTTTTAAATATGTAAAGTACATCAGCTGTAACGAAAGAAATGTAAGTGAAAAACGCTTAAATGATCTTAGAGGACATCTTCCATAGAAAATGAAATCATTTTTCGAAAATCATCAAGAAAGACAGTCTTGGCTCAGAAGCAAAGATAAAAAACTAATTAAACAACTGAAGAAGGAAGAGAGGAATTGCAAAAATACAAATAAAATAAATGGTAAACTTATTATTGTGTATTAAAATAAAATTTAAAATTCTTAACAAAATAAGTCAACAAAACTCAATGAAGAAAAGAAAAATAGTAAACCAGTAAACGCAATTGTTATAGAAATGATTAGATAAGAACAGAGTTGAATTTCAACAGAAATATGTGATCTTCAATGTATTTTTCTCAAAGTGGACAACACGAACATATCTGAGAAACGCTACAACAGAATACCGACATATAATGTTTCTTGAAAACATATGTGAGAAAGCTACCGTCATATATCTGCATGGAAATACCAATTCTATTAAAAAAAATCAGGCATAACACTAAAAGACAAAATGAGAAACAATAAAGCTTTAGAAGATCATCTAAAAAGTCACATTGGCTAGATAACAAAGTAATTTCTTATAACTATTTCAAATTTATGGTGCATCTAAATATGTGAGGTTTACATTATTTTAACCAATTTTCCCAATATTATAAGATTTATAGTGTTGTTTTATCTAAAATAACGGTTAACAAAATCATATTTTATTTTTGATTATATTTTTCTGAGGACAGGTATATTTAAATTCCCTTCTCTATACAGCAAAGGTCAAATGGAAAACATTTTAGAGGAAATTTAGTGCATTTAAAATCTGGCTTTGGATTTACGATCAATCATTTGGTTATGAAAATAATCGGCAAAACCCGAAAATGTTTTTCTTCAGTAAATCCGAACCGGTTAATTTGACAGCTGTCAAGATGTGACACTTTTTTAAGACAAATAAAATGACATATATCACATATCTCAAAGGTCTTTTGTTATCCCGCAAAACCGCCTCAACTTTTTTTATATGTCTCACAAGGGCATACAAAATTTTAGTTTCATCGAAATATCACACTTCATAAAGTTAGGCCTTATTTTTTTAAGAAGGCCATGACTTGTTTGTATCAAAATAACATTAAAGAATTGTAGTCAAACAAATATGGGCCTATAAGTCCTGAAAATATTCATAAATTTATAATGGGTACCCAATTCAAAAAACGTAAGTAAGATGAAATTACCAATGAGGCAACACCAAAATGTGTGTTAAGCTAGCAGAGCCATTTCATAACGCCCAAATAGGACCTACTCCAGAATTTATTGCTAATTTATTACGCAAAAATTAAATTTATTGCTCCCACCCCTTCTGAGTAACAGTGGCTATGCTAACTTTAGACTAAAGTTAGCATAGCCATATTCTATATCTCCGGAACGAATAACGCTACCGAGGTGATCTTGGTGGCGTATTTTATTGCTAATTAATTGCTATCGAATGGCACTAGAGCAAATAACCAAAAAATACCCCTTCAACCCCTACTGAATTTCTCACCCCCCAACCATTACTAAAAAAAATTATTTCAATATTTTGTGTTGTATAAAATCAGTAAACTTTTCATTGCTAATTAATTGCTGACGTTTTACCCTCATTACGATTTCATTCCTCCAACCCCTTCCAAGAAACTGTGGAGACGCCAATTTTAGACTAAAGTTAACATATCCACATCTATATCTCCAGAACGAACTATGCTACCGGGGTGATCTTGGGGACGTATTTTATTGCTAATTAATTGCTATCGAATAGTACCAGGGCGAATACACAAACCCTACCCCTTCATCCCCTACTCAATTTCTCACTCCCTGACAAGTAACAAAAATATTTATTTCAATGCATTTCCTAATTAAAATCAGTAGACTTTTAATTATTAATTAATTGTTGAAGGTCTACCTTCGTTACGATTTATTGCTCCACCCCGTTGCGAGCCAACTTTAGACTAAAGTTAGCATAGCCATATTCTATATCACCGGAACGAACAGCGCTAGGGAGGTGATCTTGGTGGCGTATTTTATTGCTAATTAATTGCTATCGAATAGCACCAGGGGGAATACCCAAAACCTACCCCTTCATCCCCTACTGAATTTCGCACCCCCTGACAAATAACAAACATATTTATTTCAATGTTTTTTGTTGTTAAAATCAGTAGAGTTTTAATTGCTAATTAGTTGCTGAAATTCTACCCTCGCTACGATTTCATTCCTTCAACCCCTTCCGTGAAACTGTGGCTATGCCAACTTTAGACTAAAGTTAGCATAGCTATATCCACATCTCCGGAGCAAACGTCGTTATGGGTATCGTCTTGGGCGTATTTTATTGCTAATTAATTGCTATCGAATGGCACCAGACCATTAACCCAAAAACTACCACTTCATCCCCTATTCAATTTCTCACCCCTGAAAGTAACAAAAATATTTATTTCAATGTATTTCGTTATTAAAATCAGCAGACTTTTAATTGTTAATTAATTGTTGAAGATCTACCGTCGTAACGATTTTATTGCTCCAACCCGTTGCGAGCCAACTTTAGACTAAAGTTAGCATAGCCATATTCTATATCTCCGGAACGAAAACAGCGCTACCGAGGTGATCTTGGTGGCGTGTTTTATTGATAATTAATTGCTATCGAATGGCATCAGTTCAAATATCCAAAAACTACCCCTTCATCTCCTACTGAATTTCTCACCTCCTGACAAAAAACAAACATTTTTATTTCAATGTTTTTCAACCCCTTCTGAGATACTGTGGTTATGCCAACTTTAGACTAAATTTAGCATAGCCATATCTATATCTCCGGAACAAACGTGCTATCGAATGGCACCAGACCAAAAACCCAAAAATTATCCCTTCATCACCCACTCAATTTCTCACCCCCTGCCAAGTAACAAAAATATTTATTGCAATGTTCTTTGTTATTAAAATCAGTAGACTGTATATGATTAGGAAAATAAGACTATACTTATTAATTATAGATATAATTATAGGATGGTTGTCGAATAATAATATATATCCATGAATGTTCTCAAATTATACATTACCCTACTTATTTTTTCTGAATCCTATTTATGGTAATTTTTTCTCGAGCCTTACTGCAATTGGAACTTTGTTGTTATAATCGATATTCAAGATTGAATTAAGAATTTGTGCCATTCTTATTTATTTTTAGTCAGTTTATTTCAAAAAATTTCATTTAGATACTCCCAAGCCTGGCTTTTAAATTTCCTATACAAATGGCCTACATACATCTAACAAAATGCTATTTCAAATGAACGGTACAATGTGTACGAATGGTGCTATTGATTAATCGATGTAAGTAACATAATATACCAAACAATACGCCATGTAGGAATATACCTATAAGAAATAAAAACTTTATTATAATTTCAACAGTGCCAAGACACACCAAAACATCATTTATTTAACGCTATTTGAAATATATACTATTAAGATAAATTTTAAAACAGTTAAATCACTTATTGTTAATATACCGATACAAATCAGAACGTTTGACCACCTTGTAAAAGACTCGATCTAATATGGGGAATTTACATTACTCCGAAAAAATATTAAGTGTCTCTCCCAATAATAGGTCAAAATTATCGATATACAGAATTCAACTTAAAAGATAACTAATGAATTATGGCTCATCATTATTCACCTTATTATGCATCTTGTATTTTCCGACAATTGTAGTTATAAATTGTTTTATGTAAAGTATTTGGGACAGTTTTTTTTCTGATCTGAAAATATATAAAACACTTTCCAATTTCTGAAGAATTAAAAATAAAATCTTCATCATGTATAGTCTGAGTTTGAAAACGTTCTGAAAATTTGTTTAAGGAAATGAACTTTTACAGTTTTTTATTCCCCGTCAGATTGTGTGTGTAGCAAACTGCTTAATGATTAATAATTTACTGAAAGTATTTTAAAAATAAAATATATAGGAAAGACTATTGATGATAATGCTGTAATTTGAGTGTTTATTTACCAACATTTCTTAGAAGGATTATTTGAGGCAGTTCTTCCGTCGGCCCATGGTGCATAAAAAATATTCATAGAAACAAGAATAGTGGTAGTATTTTATCCTTAAATATATTAAGTTCAGCACTACGTCAACAAATGCGTGCATATTGTGTTAAATTATTTACAGTATTATTAAAAGTTTACAAAAACAATCGAACATAATATTAATCGTGATTGATCTGTATTTTAATAGAGGAAATAATATGTTAAAAATACATATACTGAATAATATAATTAATGATTTTACCAAACTAAAATTAAGTAATTGAAGTTAAGGGCTTTAATTGATTTGCTCATTTCTTATAATTTTGTTGTATTGCTTAAGCCCGAAAGATATAAAACACGCATTTAAGGCAAAATCTAAGCTCTACTGAAATGGGATACAGTGTGTCTCAAAATAAAACGAAGTTAGTTTTCAATTCTCGATAAGTATTTTACTTTAATTGATAATCTGTCATACATGTCAAAAACAATGGCATATTTTTAACTGTTTCCTTAAATTAATAATTGATTTCAACAAATAGAATAATATAGTATGGTATGGAAAAAATCTTACAGCTAGTTAGTTTTTTTTTATTGAAAGAATTTGATTTAATCATTTGTTTCAACTTCAATTGCTATTAGATACTACATTTTCAATTTCAAATACTTAATTTATCTATATTTTTCAGAATCCATTGTGAAGAGTGTGAACCCAAATAAAAAAAACTAACCTTGGTTGAATGTTAAGTAGGTATTATATTATTCTTTGTTTGTATACGAACGGTTATGACAAACCATATATGTACCCTGTATTAAGGGGAGAACTATCAAGGATTCGGTTTGAAACCGAAAATTAATCTAGTTATGCATTTCTGATAATATTTGTTTCCTGAAGGATAGTTGTGAGTTATGTAGTTAATGTTTAAGCACTCTTTGGGAAATAACACCGCAATACTTAAAATAACTGTATCTTTCCAAACGATTCGGGGTCTATGTCGGACCCCTTTGTCAATGGTAAAGAAACTTTGAGATAAATTAATGGTCCTGCCGTTGTTAAAAACTCAGTATCGGTATAGTTCATAAGGTTTTTCCTTGGTTTTGCTCTATGATTTTAATGGGATCACTGAGTTAACAGAACTCTTTGATCGCTTTTTTGGCGAATCTTATAACAAATTCGCACCTAGGAGTGCCACATAAAATTCTGAAGATCACCCTTTCAAATTCTAACACTGTGAAATGAAGGTTATTATTACATGATATTTAGAAGTTTCTGTGCTACCCTGTATTTTATCAAATTAAATTCTCTTAGTTACGTCATACGTCACATAATATTGTCATACATTTTAATTTTAAATTTTAGAATTGAGCCTTTTTTCATAGTTTCTGTGCCATTGACAAAAGGGTCTGGCCGAGACCCGGAAATGTTTGGAAAAATATAGTAATTTCAAGGAAAACCAAACGTTTCAAAGTCCATTCGTTGAAACGTTTGGTTTTTCTTCAATATACCTCATTATATTTCGTTGTGGTGTTATTGCTCAAAAAAACATAAAAGTAATCATAGTTACATTGATATTAGTTCTTTATAAATGACATTCACAGACTCTATGCTGAAGAAAACAAAATTTGATAATCAAAATACGTATTTACTAAATTGTTCACAAGTGTTCAATTTCAATTTTTTAGTAGTTAAAACGAAACATCCGAGTCCGATTCGGTTAATTTAGTGGACCTTGCACCCAAAAACTATCCACTCGCTGCAAAACAATAATAAGAACGTTTCAAGCCTTTCTTCGGTTTCCCCGAACGAATAGCGTTGCCGAATTGAACTTACATACTATTAAAATATGATAAAGGTAATTAATTCACAATAACAAAAGACTGTTCATAAACAATAAATATTCGTAATTTTCTCCTTAAAAAGTGTATTAAACTACTTGAGACGCTATTTTATAATTAACATTAATTCCATTCAATTTCTCTCATGGGTTGCAATATTAACAATTTTAAAGAATGATACATTTCTTAATTAGTCTGTACTTCTTTGTTTGACTTTTTTCAATCTCTCACTAAACCTTATCTTCTCCTAAGTTTAAAAATATATATCAGCATAGCCACAATCTTAGCGAACGCCTCGTATAAAAGTGAAACAATACCGAATTACTGCAGTTCATATGTATAATTTAAGTAATTATACTTATTTACTTCGCTATATTAATAGGGGTACATAATGAGGTTAATATGTACATTATTACATATTTCTTTATTTTTTAGGGGTTCTTGCGTAGGGGGATTATTTCAATTTTTAATTTTACTTTTATTTTACTGTGTAATCTCGTTATCAATCCTATTTTAAAATAGCTATCTAGATTGAAGGTTACAAATGTAATCTAGTAGGGCCTTTCCTCTTTAGACATACTATGAATACCAAATGTGGCTTCAAATTAAGCCGATATATAAACTCATTTATATATAAACCTTTCAACATAATTTGGGGACAGTTTATATATCGCAATATACCCAAAATGCTGTAGATATAAATTTCAAAATGTCCCCAAAGCATGCCTTTTACACAAACATAGTTTGGGACCAGTCCTCAAAGCATGCAGATGTCCCCAATGTATGCCTTGCCTAAAAAAAGTGTCTCCATAGTATGCGTCCTGCATATATATATATATATATATATATATATAATATAATATATACACATTTATTTTGATTAATTCAATTTAATTAAAATTTACCCCAAGTTCCGAACAGTTAATACCGCAACTTCACCAATACGTATTGTATAAGATTGTCGTTAAAAATGTTTTCCCGATTTTCTAAAAATACTGTACAAAATATGATATCGAGAAAATATATGGGATCACTTCGGGATCCCCCGGAACTAATCCAGTTTCTTTTTAAATTCTTATACCTCATGTTCCAAACAGAAAATTTTTCAATATTTTTAATACCAGCGACTCTACCAAAGTTTACTATATAAGAAAGTCCTTGAAAATTTTTTTCCGATTTTCTATAAATTTGTACAATCTATGTTATTGAAAAAAATATGGGAATACCTCGGGAACTTATCCAATTTCTTTTCAATTTATCCCATGTTCCGAATAGAAAAAATTCTATATTTTTAATACAGGCGACTCCACCAAAGCATACTGTATAAGAAAATAAGTAAAAAAGTTTTTCCCCATTTTCTAAGAAACGGTACGAGCGATGTTAATGAAAAAAATATGGGACCACTTGGCGATCCCCCGAAACAGGTTCCAGTATAAACGGTCAAAATTCCTTGAGCCAAACATAAAATAATTTGGTCAAGTGCGAGTTGGACTCGCATACTAAGAGTTCCGTACCACCTTCAAGATTCGCTTGATTTTTATAAGAATACATATGTATTTAGTTTTTCATTTGGCCCCCAAAAATTAACGTTAGAGTTTTATTTTACTAATAAACTTTCAGGGAAGCCTTTTATAATCTACTGTCTGAATTTTGAGGCTCTATAGATTGGAAGATAAAGTGCAAAATAGGTCAAGTTTTAAATTATAAATTATTAAATCTGTTATTCAAATTATTTAAAAATACAAATAAAATATATTTTTCAAAATTTAAATAGTGTAGTTTCTAAAATGGGAATTAAGTCGATGTTTACTATTTTTGCTAATGTCTTTTAAAGATATGATATATTTGTAATTCACATAATGAGTCATTTATTTCATATATTACATGATGTGTTTGAAAACTGAATTTTTATTTTCCATTTAATTATATAATTTGTCCCTAAAATTACTATGGAGGTTTTCTAATAATTTTTCTTATAAATTTCAGGTGAGCCCCAGTACCCCTAATTATTTTCAAAATTTTAGGTATTATGGTTTTGGAAATAAAGCGAGAAATTATAATTTTTTATACCTTTATGTTAAATATCTTGTAAACAATTAATTTAAAAAATATGAAAAAAATAGTTTTGTATTCCTCAAAATAAGCCCCTTCATTTGATATATTGCATGATGCGTTAAAAAATATTTTTTATTTTCCGTTTAATTCTATAATTTGGCCCCCAATATTAATATTAAAGATTTTTTCGTATTTTTCCTGTTATAGTTTGGGGAATAAAGGGGGGAATGGGTAATTTTTTAATATGTTTTTTTAATATATTTTAAAATATTTATTTTACAAAAATTTAAAAGAAAATATATTTGTATTAGTCATAATGAGCCGTGTGATTTGATATATTACATGATACGTTAGAAACAAGTTTAATTTTTTATTTTCTATTTAATTCTATAATTTGCCCCTCAAAATTTCAAAATTTTACAGCTTATGGTTTTGGAGATAAGGGGGGGGGATGGGTAAATTTTTTTATAATTTTGTTAATATCTTTTAATTTATTTATTTTAAAAATATGAAAAAAAAAAATTTTATTTGGTATATAACATGATGCTTTAGAAACAATCTTAATTTTATATTTTCCATTTAATTCTGTAATTTGCCCCCCAAAATTAAAAGTAGAGGTTTTCCCTTATTTTTCCAGTAAACTTCAGGTCAGACTCTATACCTTTAATTTTTTTCAAAACTTTACGTTTTATAGCTTCGGAGATAAGGGGGGTGGTAAATTTTTGTATATTTTCGTTAATATCTTTTAAATTAATTTTTTTTTATTAAAAAAAATATTTATGTTCCTCAGAGTGAGACCTTTGATGTATTACATGATGCGTTTTAAAAAATTTTAATTTTTAAATTTTCATTTAATTGTATAATTTGCCCCCCAAAATTAATATTAATGGTTTCTCCTATATTTCCTATTTTTTCAAAATTTTAGGCTTAGTAGTTTCAGAGATCAAGGGGGGGAAACGGTCGATTTTTTTAGTTTTTCCCCGCAGAAGTACCCTAAAATCAAAATTTCTTCTTTCGCGATTACCCTGATCGCGTCATCAAACTATACATTGATACCAAATTTTAACCACTTCCGTCCAGTAGTTTAGGAGAAAATTACTGTGATGTGACAGAGGCAGAAATCCGTAGTTATATTATAAGTGTGTCCGTATATTGTATATACGGAACCCTAAAAAACATATATACATACGAATTGAGAACCTCCATTTTTTACAGTCTGTTAAAAAATGATTGAAGTCGAGAATAATAGTAAGATAATCTAAAAATGCGTTCAAAGTTATGAAACACAAGGAAAAATAATAAAAGGATGATAACGTAGAATGATCCACGCCGGGACGGATGGTACCAGTATGTTGCAGGGCAGGAAATGATCGAGTGGTTTTAGTAAGTCTCACACTTTTTTAAATTATTTAGCTTATGGTATTTACAAACATAAACTGATAGTAAATCTGTAATCACAATAAAAACTAAAAAACAGACAGGGTATAATTAAATGTATGAAAATAGTTATAAATATCATCAGTATTGTCACAGCTCCATATTTAGTTGTTTAAGCCAATGGATGGCTTATGGTCTTGCTTGCAGCAAATCATTTGTCGGTAATATGATGCATTGTCATTTATATAAGGCCAATCGATTTCTACCATGGGTACTACAAATTCTGTTTAATCGGGCCCAGGTGTTACGAGGCATGTTGAAACCTTATGGTGGATTTTTCGGATCTAACTGGGAGTGCCAGGCTGGACTAACTTCGTTCTGCCAATTTAAGATCCATTCAGTCAGTAATAAGCTGTTGAGCTATTTTGACAGGTGTATTCCTGGATTTCAGTCGATTGAATCTTATTATGGCTTGATGGATCGGTAAGTACAGCTTTTTGCAGATGTTTCTAAACTCTCGGACTAATATTTGTTGTCTACGGATTTTCGGTGGTTATATAATACGGGTAACCATTCGATGGGTATGGATTTAATAGATTCTGTAATTATCACGTTATTTAGTTAAGAACGGTATCAACTTTGCCAACATAACGACTGTTTAGCCAGACCGATGCGTAATATTCGGCCGTAGAAAAAAAAAATTAAATTCTTTGCTTCGCTGCTAGGTTGGTTAAATATTTGTTAAAAGAGGATTACTTTACGTAGGATATGGCGTAAAACACTACCGTTGAAAAGAATATTTAAGTTGTTCGATGCTATTCTATCATTAAAGTAAAAGCAACATGTCTCCGTTTTCGTAATACTTGGTATGAGTCACCATCTCTGAAAGTAACTAGATGTTGGCACGATCCAAGACGAATTTGGACAAATATTCAGTTTTGTACCTACTAATACCTTCGAGGTTAAATTAGCAGGCTCTGATAAAAGGGCCAAGAGTTTTTGTCGGTTGGTTCTGAAAAGAACTATCTGTTGTCTATATTGCCTATTCTTCTAGTTTTTAGCGTTATTCATGGTGCACAACGCGAAGGAAGCTAAATTTGCACCCCAGTCTCATCAGTCATGATGTCACGATAGACTATATGCTCACCATAACCATCATAACAAGGTAGATTGCCGTCCTTCTTCGTACAATGTCCTATAATTCACGGAAAACTAGCGATTTCCATTCTTTTATTTCACTAATAGGACGAGAGCAGACCATAAGCTCGATATTTTCGTCGACTACCTGTTGTGGTGGTATTCTTATGAGTTAAGGGCTTTTCAGTGTCTATTCAATGTTGGATGTTTATTAATATCATCTTTACTTAGAAAAAAATTGTCAGTACTTTAAATTAAATTGTTCGACTTTCTGCTGTTCATCTCCTTGTAAGATTTTTCGCAATTGATAATGGTCTCTAGGAAATATAACAAGCAATATTTTTACCATAGGCAGTACGGATGTCATGGTTTACATACTCAATTCTATTGTCCCCTATATACCGCTCTATTTCTGTCTTGACATGTATTGACACTGACTCCTCTGTGGCTATGTTTAACTGAATGTTTTAATTGACCGCAATTCAGATGATCTCAAGATTTTGGAGACTGGCAAAGGACAGTGTAGCCCTGGTGTCGGTGATGGTGATTGCTCGGCCATTGGTGGTGCTCTTGATGACTAGGCAGCTGATATCTCAGCAAAATTCTTCAATGCATACTATCTGTGGACTAGTGGATGAATAGCCTCATTTCCCATGTGTTAATGGCTACTATTCGGTTAAAAATGTTGTTCACTTTTCATGGTTGTCGCAAGAATTTGTTGTTTTTCATAGTGGTTACACGATCTCGTTGCTTTTCATTAAAAGACTGTACTAACCTTTGTTGAATTTCTTTAAGAATCTGCGTCTTCTTTTTGAAAATCACCTTCAACTCGACCTCAGTAACAGGTGGCACAGGCACTGATAAATTAATTTAATGAATTTCAATTTCTACATATTCCAACTCCTGATTACCAAATGTTCTATATTTCCATGAAATTAAATCTTATTGAATATTACAATATTACAATTCTCAATACATTACCACCATTTTTATAATTAACATTGCTCCTTAATTGACCAAATCCACTTACTTTTATAATGCATTACTGTCTCTCTCTTTGTCGAATGTTCTTCAAATACCTGTCATCTCTTTATGAGTATCTGGTGGATTTCTTCAAAGACTTCAAAACATTTGTATACTTTTCCATCTTCAGTTATTTATTCGGAGGACATTTTTTAACGCCCTAACTGATTTTGAGAATATTTTCTTTTAGTGGATTTAAAAAAGTACTAATTACAACATTAGGTTTAGATACCCGAATATTAGTTCATGGCGCTAGCCTATAACCCTTGAGGAGAGACTGTTCTTGGCAGTTATGTAGTTGGATTCTCTATTTTATAGTTATAATGTTATCTTTCAAAAAGGAGGAGGTTATCAATTCGTCTACAACTTTTTTTATGTACGACGAGCGATTACTCAAAAACGGCTTTGGCAATTTTGCTGATTTAAACTACATTATATTAAGGAACATTACAGGAAGGCCTCATATAATTGTCTATAACATGAAATTTACGGTTTTCTAGAAAATCAGAAAAAAAAATAAGGGACTAGGTTTCAGCGATTTTCAATGCATCTACACTGTTTTCTCTAAAACTGCTCACGCAATTTAAATATTATAAAGATATGTTCCAGCTTGATTCCGTACATTTTTCTATAACGTAAAACATAGCATTTTTCTGAAAATCGGAAAAATGTATGCACAAAAACTGTAAACATCATGGTAAATGTCAAATTTTCGTCATAAATATCTAGTTGTTTTCTGAATGATATTTGTGGCATATTTTTCAATGTCTAAGTACTTCTTGGGAAATAACACCACAGTTAAGAAAATTGCTGTATATTTTTAAACGTTTCGGGGTATATATTACACAAAGAAGAACACAACACCAAAATAAAACTAAAAAGTCTGCTTTAATTTTGTTAAATGAAAACGATTGTATCGCTACTACCTCCGTAGAATTCAATCGTTCCTGGTTGCCGATGATAAAGGAAGAAATTGCGAATGGTCATGTCCTTGTGAACAACCCAATATCGGGATAGTTCATAAGGTTTGTCCTAGGTTTTCCCTTATGATTTTAATGGGATCACTGAATCAACAAAATTCTTTGGTCCCAGTTTTAGCGAATGCACTATCCTATAACAAAGTCGCACCTAGGAGCGCCACATAAAATTCTGAAGATCTCCCTTTCAAATTCTTCCAATTTGAAAGGAACTTTATGATTATATGATCTTTAGAAGTTTCTGTGCTACCATGTATATTACAAATAAAATTCTCTTAGTTACGTCAGAAATCAAATAATACATATTGTCAAATATTTTAATTTTACATCTTAGAATTGACAACGGGGTCTGACCTAGACCCCGAAACGTTTGGAATATACAGCAATTTTCTTAACTGTGGTGTTATTTCCCAAGAAGTACTTAGACATAAATATCTAGTTTAAATTTCAAGATATGCGACGAAAGTATGTCGTACACGGTGTTTGTAATGATTTTCATTTTGATGCTTTTGGAGTCAGTTTATTTTAGAAGTTAAGTTGCAGTCGCATGAAATTGCAGAAAATATTTCAAGTCAGCTCAAGTCGGTTCTTTTTTAAATATAAATTATCAATACGATATATTTATTGAGCAATTAAACAGAAAAAAATGACGGAATTCTAATAAATCATTTAGATGATTTTATATTAGAAATGCTTAATATAATTTTAAGAAATTCTCATTTTAAAATGTATGCAGGTTGAACTTATGTAATTCTATATTTATTCCTAATTAACAATTCTTAAAATTTACCTTCTTTTTCGTCTGAACCAAACACCTTTTCTAGTTACTTTAATTGAAACTAGTTCCTACCATATTATACGTTTAGAGCAATTTTAATTATGACCTACTTTCATTTACTGGTTGACTTGTTATCTCTTTGCGAAAAATGAATAAAAAGCAAAAACGTAAATCATAATTACAACTTACTCATAGGGTGGTTCTAAAGCCTACTTTCTCTATGCGTTTTTGTGTAAAATTCCCCTAAGTATGTCATAATTATTTTCTTGCCTTTGAGTTTGTGTTTTCAGTCGCTTAATGAAATCAAGCTTTCAATAATTGCTTTCCGTAATACCATGAATACGGGAAAAGAAAGAGGTAACATTTGTAAAATTGAAATTATATAAGTGAGTCTGTCTGTGATTTATCAATAATGGGACAATAACCTTGAACTACGTTTTTAATGAAGTTAATTTTAATATTTCACAGTGACATATTAATATCATTAATGTTTCTACAATAATTCACATCATCTAGAAATATGTTTAAAATCGCAACTTTTTGTTCTTTGGCAAACTTAAAAAAATGAAATTTATGAATTTTATACTTAAACGTTATAAATTATTAAATGGGTCGTTGTTATGAGCATGTTTTGAATTTTGAATGCTTTTTAGTGAAATTTTAGGAAGGGAAGATGACTATTGCGTACCTACTAATTTATTTATTTTTTATTTATTTATTCATTTATTTATGATCCCCAAAATAGTTAGGAAAACTGGCACCGGGGCCTACACATAAAATAAATATTACGTATTACAGGTTATGGTTTACTTATCTACTTAAGATAAAACAAATACCTAGGTGTTGAAACTATTTCAAAGTATATAAAATTGAAATTATAGAATAATGGTGGAAATATACGTGCTACTATACTATACTACAGAGTTTAAAAAATAGTTTTTTAATATTTGAGTAGTTTTATCATTTCTGAGCTCCCACAATAGTTGCTGGCAATTTATTGTATCTACTATGTATTTATGCTTCTGTAAAGAGCTGAATAATGCGTTTTTTTTTTTTGTTCGCGACATTCGATTTCTTATGTTTCTTGTTTGTCTTGTTTCATATTCATGGCAGTTTCTCATTTTCTGTAGGTTACAGTTTGTGTTTTGGATGTTGTTTATACGTTTTACATGCTTTAGCTCTTTTAATGTGTCAATATTCAGGATTTTGTTTGTGTTTTATAGACCATCATAAAGATACTTTTTAAAGCTTTGTTTTGTGCTCGTTGTAGTCTTTGTAGAATATATTTTAAAAAATTTCTTCAAGATGCAATCAAATATTTGAGGTGAGATTCTATGAAACTATTATACAGAAGTTTTCTCGTCGGTTAGCTTAACAGATGTGTACATCTTCTTATAGCTCCTATCATTGGTGAAATTTTAGCTGAGATTTATATCACAGTCTTTTTTGTTTAATTATCTTAACAGACTTTTATATTTATACCCAGTTTATTGTAACACAAAGATCTGTAATACACTACCTATATCATTGTTTATATCATTTTCCAATTCTTTGAGACAGGAGGAACATACTTTAGGCTATGTAAGTGAGCGCTGGGCAATACCAACTGTAAACTCTCGTATTTCAGTACTTTCTTGATTTACAAGTATATATTGTTTTCTTTCTTGTGTACATGATTTTAATCAATCATATCCTACGCCTCAGATAACCATTTTTTGAAACCTATCTAGCAGCAGCTGTATGTCCACTGAATCAAATGCTTTCTGTAGGTCTATAAATACAGCTATTCCATATGTTTTTATCTAGTTCTTCAGTTATAAGATTCAACATGTCAACTATAGCACTTAAGGCAGAATGTTTTTGTTCAGTTTAGTTGTTGAGCCTTTTTCGTATACAGTAATAACCACTTTCCAAAACATGGTCCAGGAATCTCAATATTGTCCCCGATATAATACTAAAAATCGTTTGAATATATTTATTTACCAAAAATTAGTAAGTAATGTAATTCCTAAAGAGGGACATTAAAACTAAACAGTAAAATTAACATTAATATTAAGACTGGAACTTGCAGCCTATCAGAATAAAATGGAATTCTTTGGATTATTATGTTTCTATGTCATATTATGATAATTAGTTACTTTAATAATTTTTTATTTATGTATTAATCACCTACTCTACTTTATGTTCTATCCACCCTTTGATTTAGTTTTTCATTGCATATCTATTATTATTTAGCACTTTAGCTTCATATGTACTGATCTTCTCACTTTTTTTTTAGGTTTTTTATTTCTTGTAATGCTCGTTGAATTAGAAGATTTTTGTTTTAAAGTAGGATAATGGTACGCTAGGGCATCAAATGAAAATTATTGTTTCATGTTCAGTGGACGTTTATCATTTATGTCATTTTTGTTACAATTATTTTTAGGATTCCATTCTGTAGATTCTGCAGTTGTGAAAGAATATTATCGTACGCTCCACCTCTGGCGAGAATGCCATATGAGGCGCCACTGTGAAAAAACGCATATTATAATAAAAGTAATATTTTAGTATCCATGATATTTAACAGTTACTTAAAAATAAAAGTTAGATACCTAGTTTTTTTCATATTCAATACGCTTGGTCCATTACATTTTATAAGTAATAATTACACCAAGGTATTTCAGATTATCTACTCTATTTAGGGGTTTGTCATTAGTTTAATTTAACAGCGGTCAGGCACACTGTCACTGCAGTTACCAAAAGTAGTATACACCGTGTAATCAATGTTAAGAGATTAATCTATTTTCTAGTAGCTACGATGAGATATGTTTAAGTAATATATTCATTTTAGACACTGCTTCTGGCCACGTCTTTGCTGTAGATATAGTGGCAGTATCATCGGCATAAGACACGATGGTTCCATCTTCCATACTGTCTAGGAGATCATTCACAAACACAAGAAACAGTAAGAGGCCCAGAATTGTTCCTTGCGGAACACCTATTTTAAATACCTTATTATCACTCAATTTGCCATTAACTTTTAACCCTTTGTTGCCTGTTATCAAGGTATTTTTGTATCAGTTTATGCGTATTGCCTCTTATGCCATATCTATTCAATTTGTCCAAGAGTAGCCATTGGTCATTGTCAAATGCTTTTGCTAGATCTAAAATGGTTGCTATAGTTGGTTTGTTTTTATCTAAACTACTATATGTTTTGTTTGTTATATAACTGAGGGCGTCTTTGGTACCCAGATTTTTAAGAAATCCATATTGATGTTTCGATATAACTGAAAAAAATCTAAAAATCTTGTAGGTAATTTTTTCAAGTTATTATTATTGAATACATGGATATCACCAGACTTATGTATTGGCACTATTTCAGCATCTTTTAGTATTTTTTGCCATGTTGCTTGTTCAATACTTAAGTTGAATATGTAAGACAAAGGTTGAGCGATATGATTGACCAATGTTTTGAGTGTTCTAGTATGTATTTTGTCAATGCCGCCTGCTTTATCCTTCACACCTAAGATAATATTCACTATCTCAACCTCATTCGTACACAAGGGGTAAGGTGTTAATTATGTTAAAGCTATTTGTCTTTGTACTATTATTTAATTTAGTGCCCAACTTGCGTCCGATTTCACAAAAATATTTGTTAAACGTATTGGATATGTCAATAGCATTATGAATTTGTTCATTATTATCGTTAAATATAAAGTTGGTTTCATTTTTAGTTTCAGTTGGTTTGCCTAATTTACTTTTCCACACGTTTTTATTATTTCCGGAGTTACTGCGAATGAGATCAGCATCATTTTTTATTTTGGCATCTAATATTACTTTATTTAGAACTTTGATATATCTTTTGTATTCATATTTCAGTTGTTCATTACTTCTATTCAGATTCCAAATTTTATAAAGCTGTTCCTTTGTATGACAAGATTATACCAGGAGTTATCGCATTATTCCTCGGTATAGATTTGGTTTTCTTGTTATGCTCTTTAAATTCATGTGTAGCCATCCCGATACATTTTTGAATTTTATTTACTAACATTTCAGTACATGTGTTTGGTTCTTGTAGACAACTTGATTGCCAATCGACTGTTTTGGCTGCCAAGTTTTAAAGGTTTGTAAGCAATATCAGATTTTATTTAAAAATTATCTGTGCAGGATCCAGAATTTTCATCCACAGATGGTCTAATAATAGTTTGAAATGCTGGTAAAAACCCTTTCTATTTCCAAATTTGTATCTAGTTGGCTAATGAAGTCCATTATTTTCTGGATGTTTGTATATGCCCCACAGAGAGCATTTTTGTTTAACGAGTTGTACAGATAGATTGGTACAGTCCTGCATGTAACTTGGTATGCATCCTTTATGATGAAATTAATAGTGTCACTAACAAAGACCACGTGAACTTCTGCAGTTATGTATCGCTCTAAACTAATTTAGATTAAAACGACTTCATTTGTATATAACCATACTTCTGTTAGTATTATTATATGAATATCTTTGTAGCAATCATTTTATAACATTTTTAGATCTCCCCTTTTATTTCCTAAACTTCTAATATTTATATATAGTAAGTTTGAATTCATTGTGATATTTACTGTTTTGTTTTTTTTCAATTTATTTGATTTATCATTATATAGATGTAGAATTTCAGTTTCATTTTTTATTATTATGGGAACATCACTATCCTCTTTGTATACATATATTTTTCCATATCTGCAAAGAACTCCTCTATTTTTCGTGCCTTTTTTGAAGTCACTTGACTGTTTAAATAGTTTTTTGGTTTTGCTTCGTTACATCATCGTTTAGATATATTCTACTTTTGGATCCAGTCAAATTACATTCGATTGTGATTAAACCGTTACTTGCTCTTATTTTAGTCATCATTTCTGTTTTAGTATTTTCTGTTTTAAACTGTACCAAAATGGGGCATTTTTACTGTTATTCCATCGATGACAGTTTACAATGTCTTCATCTTTAACTATAACTGCCATATTACTTCCAATTCGTTTTACAATTTCTTACAGGCTACTGGACCAGACACTGGCGAGGATTGGTAGTGAAATAATATGTAAGCATTCACTTTGTCTATACAGGGTGTTAATAGTTTGAATGCATATATTTTAGGTGGAGATAATATACCCCAAATCAAACAAAAAACTCTGGAACACTATAGTATATAGGCCCAAATAACCAAGAAGTACAAAATACGCGTTAGGTAAATTATTGTCAATGCGGCAACGTTGCGTTGCGTCGAGATGTCATAAATACTTAAAGCTATAACTTCTATGAAATAATGAACACCTTTAATTTTTAGTCATGAACATTTGTAAGATATTTCGGACATTAGTTTTTAGATATTAATTCCTCCAAGTTATGTTAACGAACAGTAGTTTCAAAAGCTATTTACATATCATATAGATATAACTGGATAAAGTAACATAAAAAATTATTCCGAAACACATTAGTTATTAAATTCAAATCTTTCGGTTATTATATAATAATTAAACCCACAGTAATTACTTTCAAACGATGTTTGTTGGAGGTGTAGGAAATAAATATCGTTATATTATAGCAATAATATATAAAAACTTTACAAACTATATACCAAAATCTTCTTCGAGAACCACTCCATCTACTGGTCAAAACAGCATGAAAATCGGTGCCCTGGTTATTGAGTTTATCGCGAACAGAAGACAGACAGACAAACTCACTTCCCTCCGCTATCAAGTTTGAATGTGGTCCTAACAAAGATATATAAAGTTGTATACTGGAGTAAAATAAAACTTGGTTTTCGTCGAATTTTTCATTAAGTAGGTACCGTAAAAGTATTAATATTTATAAAAGATTAAAAAAATAATAAAAAAATTACTCGTATTCGATACCCTGGAATTTTACCGAATTATGCAATGTTTGTAAAATTCAACAACTGTAATTCGTGAAACCAAATATTTATTGTCATATATTGTATATATGGAACCCTAAAAATTAAAATAATATTTTCAATTCAACCATCAATCACCGCATCGGATTTCGAGAGATTTGACCATGACATAAAACGGTTTTTATTTTTTAAGCGCAAATCATGCGTCGAGCAACAGAAAATGAAGTGAACAAATTTGCAAAGAAATGAACTCAGACTTTAAAAAAAATGTCTCACCAAAAATATTCAATGCAACAGCAATAAGAGCGCCACTGATAGACATAATATATAAAGCATAGACGAAGTGTACCAAAAATAATAATATAGAAACTAAACATATAAAAAAACATATTATAAATCTTTACTACTAACCATTCTAATCAAGATAAAGAAACGTTTTGATAATTAAAGATAAATCGGCAGTACATCGGAAATTCACTGAAAAAATAATAATACATGCTCCTTAAACTGCATTCCTTATTTTTAATCGACTTCAAAAAAAGGAGTTCTCAATTCGTCTGTATCTGTTTTTTTTTGTTGGTTGTCCCATATTTTTTTCATTAACATAGCTTGTACCGTTTCTTGGAAATTAGGAAAAAATATTTTTACCTATTCTCATATACTCTATGTCTTGGTGGTGTCGCCGGTATTATTAAAATTTGGAAAATTTTATTCGGAACGTGGGACAATTTGAAAAGAAATTGGATTATTTCCGGGATATCCCAAAGTGGTCAGGTATTTTTTTCAATAATATAGCTTGTATCTTTTCTTAGAGAATGGGGAAAAACTTTTTATTTCTTATTATACTTTATGCCTTGGTGGATTCGCCGACAGATGGAGTTGCTGATATTAACTGTTCGGAACTTGGGGTAAATTGTGAATAAGATGAATTA
Source organism: Octodonta nipae (assembly GCA_034190945.1). Taxonomy (NCBI): domain Eukaryota; kingdom Metazoa; phylum Arthropoda; class Insecta; order Coleoptera; family Chrysomelidae; genus Octodonta; species Octodonta nipae. The sequence continues at coordinate 79,904,924 of CM067217.1, read as the reverse complement.
ATCAAATTAATCAAAATAAATGTCAGTTGTATATGTATATATACAGTGTGTATTCATAAATCACACGATTTCTTTTTTTATTTAATTAATAATTTTAAGAGAAAAAGTTATTCTTCACAAATAGATTTACATAGTCTAAAACGTAAACATTAATCATTCCATTTTACCTTTTTTGACTTGATATCTTCATTTCTGTTAAGATGTAAATTAAAATTTGATTGAAAATGAATCCCAATAAATGTCAGTTAATCAACTTCAAGGTGGAGGTTCTAAGTTGGTTTCGATAACAGTGGGTCTTCATAAGTTGAATTCAAACGGAAAACTTTTGTATGAATATTATTTAGAGAAAAAATCATTCTTCATAATCTTTTTTGTTGCAAAGAACATAGTTTGACTTATATAAAAATGTGGCATACATTTTATCTCCCTATATTGACAGAGACGGTAGATATAAGCGGAAAACAACTACCGTGTAAAGTAATACACCGCACAGCTTTTATTCAAAAATCGGAATATGCCAATGTAACATGTTTCGCTCAAAAAAATTCAACTGATATATCTAGCGTAATTTTACAGGCTGTTCCATATATAGGATAGGTAAAACTTAGAGAGCGGAGCAGAATGTTATATTGTTAGGGTCATAAGTAGTTGCATATACAATGTGGGTAAAATAAGGATAAAATAGAATTCTATTTATACAAGGTGGATAAAAATATATGTTACGTAATCAGTTAGGATATTTGAATTTTCTTGAGCTATTATTAAAGTGAAGTAAAGGGTTAAAAAAAATTGTTTTATAAAGTAGTTCACAAGTTTTCAAGTAACATATTATAGGATGGTTGAAATATGTAACAGAGTATGATTACAGCTATACAGGAACGTTTAAAAAATAATAGAAAGGAATGTTATGATCCACAAGCAGTTTCATATACCGGATAAATGAAATATAGGGTGGACTAGAATTCTAAGTATACAAAGTGGTGAAAAAATGTTATATTGGGTGGCCCATAAGTAGTTGCATATACAAAGTTTTAGAAGTATAGCGTAGAGTAGAATAATAATTATACAGTGTGAGTTAAAAAGTTACAAGAATTTTGTTATATAGAGTGAAGCATGAGCTGGTGCATATATGGGGTACCTGAAATATGGGACGAAGTCAAGTTATAGTTACACAGTGTGAGTCAAACAAGGTTAGAAAAATTTGCAAATGGAAGGATGGTTTAAATGAAGAGAAATAATATTCTATACTGTGCTTAAAAAAATATGATGAAAAAATGTGAAACAGCGTAACTCATAATCAGTTGCAGAGATACGATATTTGAAATATAGGGAGGAGTAGAGGTAAGTAGTTTAATCTTTAAAAAATGTTACATAAGGTGCTCCACAGGCCGTTGCAGCTTTGATGAAATTTCTTGGGAATTAATGGATTGTATATTTATACAGGGTGGTATAAAAATGTCAAACTGGTTGGCCGAAAAGTAGTTGCACATACAAGGTCGTTGAAATAGAGGGCAGAGTTGAATTATAGTTAAATAGTGTTGATAAAAAATTGTTTAACTAAAACATGAGCTGTTGCATATATGCAATATATAAAACATGGGGCGAAGTAACATTACAGTTATACAGTTTGTTTAAAACATGTTAAAAAAGTTGCATATCAGGGGTAGCTGATATGTAAGGTGGAGACAAATTATATTTTCCAAGATGATTAGGCAAATGTCTCAAAAATGATTATTTAGCGTAGTTATACAGAATGGTTAAAAAACTGATAGACCAGTAAGTTATAATAGCTGACTAATTGCCAGCAATATATGCATAAATATATAGTTTAAATATATATGGAAGTTATAGCTATAAAAGGCAGTTCTTAAAAATAATGAATAAAATTGTTTTAGTTAATTATTTGTTTGCTCTATTTTTTCAATAGTGTGATGTGCAAAATGTAAACATGAAAATTGTGATACTTTCTAAGGTTGCTATAAAATACTTTTGTTATTTCACCTAACCACTTTACATGAAAAAAAAATTCTAATCTAATACTACCACTCATTCATAGATATTCTATTCTTAATACATAATGGTATAATTTAAATTTTATGTTATTACAGGGAACTTATCCTTACCAAGTTTATGGTGTAGGAGATGGAACATGGTCAAACGGAATAGATCTAATGAGTTTTCTCAGTGGTCATCCTCACGATTCTTACATGAACGGTAAGATATTCAAATAATTATAAATGTTTCAAATATAGTCACTGACTTAGAAATCCACTATCTAACAATAGGTTTAATACAACATTAGTATTAATATATTGTTTAAAGTAAACCAAGCTGGTCACTGCCTGCCTTTTGGGTTTAAATGGTGCCGGGAAAGTAATAAAATATTTGAATGTTTCGATAACTCTCCATAAAAAAACTGAATCAGTTGTGTGAATAATGTGTAAAAGAAGGCATTTGTAAAATCTAATTTATTGATACTTGCACATACTAATAATGTATTTTAAAATATAATAGTCTAAGATCCGACTGCAGAATTAGTGCACTTATCGAGTGTTTGCTAAAAACCAAATGTTTACGCATATTTATGATCAGTAGTTGCGGTTTGGGTAAAATGGGTTGGGGATTTGTGAAATTTAGTTATACAGAGTGGTAAAAAAATGTTATATTGTGTGGCCCATGAGTAGTTGTATAGATCTGCTGGTAGAATTATAGTTTTACAGAGTGGATTAAAAAATGTAAAAAAAAATTGTTATATAAGGTAGACCAGGAACAGTTGCATCCTGCTATATGAAATACCTTAAATATGGAGCGAAGCAAAATTATATTTACATATTGTGTTTAACACAATCTTAGGAAAAGTTGCATATAAAGGCCAGTTAAAATTATAGTTTACGAAACGGCTCAAAAATCTATATATAAATAGACAAAAACAAAACGGTTCGGTACCATTTTCTCCTTTGTCACTCATCCGATTTCCTTTATTTTTGTTTTGTTTAGTAGCTATTGACGACCTTCAATGCAGAATATATAAAGAATCCTTATTTATGTGTTTTAAAATAACTAATTTAATAATGAATAATGAGTGGCCCCCACTATCTAGCTTAATTTTCGAAATTTGACAGCAGTCGACAGTAAAATTTCAATTGTGTACAATCGTGTAACAAGGCATAAATATTACTAAAATAATCGACTTTTACTTACAAAGATGTATGCTATAAAAGCCTTCTTTTTCTAATTCATCTATGACGTTACTTTTTTTTCAAAACGATGGCGACAGCAAATATTGAAATGACTAAATTTTATGTGATATAAGGGAATCTTTGAAATTAGATTTAACATCCCATCTAAAAATTAGCAGTCAGTTAAAAATTGTTTCCTGTTCTTTTTATGAAATGTGATATGCTGCAAATGTAATTTTATGTTTTTATCTAATAATATAATACATATAATTTTTGTTTATTATTTGTATTAACATTTTATTTATATGTAATTCTCGCAAACGACACTACGATTTTGTCAAAATTCCATTTCGCGGTTTTGCCGTCTACAAATCGGAATAAATCGTATTATCAAGAAAGATCGAGATGGGACAATTGTGTTTCGTTCAACACAGGGTTATTTTGTAACCTGCTTGAAAATGAAAAAAACCTTTCAATACAAATTGAAGTGTAGGATCTTATAAGAATTTTATCACTATACTATATTTTTCTAGTATTACATTTTTACAATTGAACCTTTTATAGGATATTAAAGTAAAAAGCGCTGGTTAGGCAATTTTAGGATGGGTAAAATTTATGTATTCTCATGTTAATTTGAGGCATACAATGAAGTTGTCTTAAGCAGTTACATATGCAAATATATATTGACTGCGATATAAGGCGTTGTTCATTATAATTATACAGGGTGATTCCAGATATGTTAGAAATTAAATGTTTCCTTGGTGGCACATAAGCATGTGCATACATAGAATGTTTAAAATATAGAGTAGAGTGCAATTATAACTATACGTATATAGGGAAGCCCATTAGCGGTTGAATTTAAACGGTTCTTGGACTAGAGGGCGCAGTATAATTACAGTTATACAGATATTTGTCATATTAAATTAAGATAAATATTTCTAAAAAAGAACTTGAATTTCGATACTCATTGACACAATTGGACGAATTTCCACCACTGGGCGACAGCTAGTTGTCAGATGTAATTGTTATATAGCATATAGGAGTAGAACTATAGTTAGGTAATTAAAAAATGTTATATTGGGTGTGACAAATAAACAGTAACATATACAGGATGGTTGCACTATAGGGTAAAGCAGAGTTACAATTATACAAGGTGGTGGATCCACCTAAGTTAGAATCATATACAAAATTTTCTTAATACATATACATATCTACAAAACAAGTTATTCTATTCAACAGTAAACGAGGATGGTCAAGCTAATAAATAAAAGTAAAATACCTTGTGTGAGGCAATATGGAAAAAGTTAATTAGATTTGACAAGTGCATCCAATTAAGCCATTGCATCACTAAAAATGGTTAAATAAATAAATTAAAAAATAAAACAAAAACCAACTTCAAAAGAAAATTAACTGAAAAGCATGAAATAATTTTTGCTACAACAATTAAATACTTTTTCTGAATTCAGTGCCAATTTGAACAGCGAAGTTGCGAAGTACAATTCATCAATGTACTTCCCAAAATATTTTCACTTTCCATCGGCACCGACTTCATAAAAAGTATTTAATTGTTGTAGCCAAAATTATTTCATGCTTTTTAAATAATTTTCTTTTGAAGTGTTTTTTTTAATTTATTTATGGTGTTGTCATTTTGTTTACGTATTGAAGGCTAATTGGTAACTGTAATTTTCGTGAAACGTTTATTTATAGTGGAAAATGTTAGATTTTTACAAGAACTGGATTAAATCTTGCAATTTGGGACAGTTTTTGTTTGAAAGTAATTACTCTGAGTTTAATTATTATGTTAGAACAGTTTCTACATTTATATAATAACGGAAAGATTCGAATTTAATAACTAATGTGTTGCGGAATATTTGTTTAAGTTACTTTATATATCGAGTTATATCTATATGATATGTAAATAGCTTTTGAAACTACTTTTCTTTAACATAACTTGGAGGGATTAATATCTAAAAACTAATATGTCGAAAATATCATACAAATGCTTTATTTACCGGAACAAATCTAATTCCGGCTTATATCGAATCGCACACTCGAAGCAGTCTAGTTTTTTAGTGTTTAATTCTTTACCAAGCAATATGTCTGGCTGTTAAAGTTTTGGAAGTTGGCCGGTAATGCTATAGGTGATAACAAGAAGACCCGTATTATTCCGAGACATCAGAAACGACGAAGAATTGAATAAATTGTTGTCTGGCGTAACAATTGCACAGGGTGGTGCCTTACCCAACATTCAAGCTGTCCTCTTACCAAAGAAAACCGAACAGAAACCTGAAATGGATTAATATTTTCTATTTTGTAGTCAGTTAATGAATAAAAATTAAATGTGTTCATTTTTTCATAGAAGTTATAGCTTTAGGTATTTATCACATCTCGACGCAACGCAATGTTACCGCATTGACAATAATTTAGCTAACACGTATTTTGTATTTTCTTGGTTATTTAGGCCTATAGACCATAGTGCCCCAGAGTTTTTGTTTGATTTGGGATATATTATCTCCACCTAAAATATATGCATATATGCATTATTTTTCCACCAATCCTCGCCAGTGTCTCGTCCAGTAGGCCTGGAAGAAATTGTAAAACGAATTGGAAGTAATATGGCAGTTATAGTTAAAGATGAAGGAAGACATTGTAAACTGTCATCGATGGAATAACAGTAAAAATGCCCCATTTTGGTACAGTTTAAAACAGAAAATACCAAAACAGAAATGATGACTAAAATAAGAGCAAGTAAAGGTTTAATCACAAGCCAATGTAATTTGACTGCATCCAAAAATAAAATATATCTAAACGATGATTTAACGAAGCAAAACCAGAAGCTTTTTAAACAGGCAAGCTACTTAAGAAAAAGTCACGAAAAATAGATGAGTTCTTTGCAGATATCAAAAAATATATCTATACAAAGAGGATAGTGATGTTCCCAAAATAATAAATAATGAAACTAAAATTCTATATGTATATAATGTTAAATCAAATAAATTGAAAAAACAAAACAGTAAATATCCGTATGGGAGCTTACAATGAAAACGCTGCCTAAACCCTTTGAGATATAACAAAATAATGTACGGTGGAATTGTGTATCTTATAAAGGTCTAAGTTCGCGACGGCATATGTCTATCTCTTAAGGATAACTTGCTATACCCAATTTTAATACTTAAAAAAGGGCAATTAGAAAGCGGTAATTGGAACGCTATTTAGACAAATACGGTATTAATCCTAATAATTTTAAATGCGTTAGTTGGCTTGAGCATTTCATGAAGAATAGTTTTTCCCCTTACACCATACAAATTAAATGAATATCTTAGGAAATATAACAAAATCAAAATGTGTAACGTGCAATGAAATTATTTTCGTGTCGCCCTGATTCGACCGGGACGGGTGGGCTCCCCGTGACCCCGCGCCTCGAGTCCGAGCTGTAGAAGTTACTTCACGTAGTAAAAGGCCCTAATTCTTTCAGTAGGCTACGTACTTTTCAAGGTATAACTTATGAAACATTTCAAGAAATTTGTCAAGCAATGGTTCTGTTAGAAGACGACTTTCATTGGGAAAGTACGTTTTCTAAAGCTGCCTTATACTGTTCAGCTAAATCAATTAGATATTTAGTTACCATCATGATATCCTTCAATCAAGTTACCGACCCACATCTTCTTTAGCAAAATGATCGTCAAAGCATGGCTGAAGATTACTGTGTATATGCATCACAGACTTCAAGAATTGTCATTAAATAATTTTGACTCAACTATTTTATCAAGTTTTCTTTGAATTGAATAAAGTGGAATCTCTGTCAGGAAAATCAATAAATGTTTTTGATGCACCTTGTCATTAAATTTCAATTTAATTGCAACAATCAATAGAGAGAAACTAACTATAATCATTTGAGACTTTTACAAGTCATTCAAGATGAATGTCGCTTGAATGCTGAAAAAAATATATTTTTTGCTCTAATATTTTCCTCGAATAATAATAGTAATATTGGTAAAATGTTTTTATATGCCCCTGGGGGTACAGGTAAAATATTTTTAATCAATTTATTATTAGCAAAAGTACGATCCGACAGAAAAATTGCCGTAGCTGTGGTATCGTCCGGCATAGCAGCCACACTTTTGCAAAGTGGGCGAACCACCCATTCCGCATTCAAACTGACATTAAAATTATGTAGTGGTCACGTCACTAGCATTTGCAATATTTTTAAACAAAAAAGAAAAATTAATGAGCGATTGCAGTTTGATTATTTGGGATGAGGCTTCTATGTCTCATAAAGCTTCAGTTGAGGCTCTAGACATGACAATGCCAAGATCTGCGCAACAGTAACTGCCCAATGGGTTGTTGTACTGTTTTATTCTCTAGAGATTTCCATCAAATATTATCAATTATGATCAGGGAACGAGAGCAGATGAAGTCAATGCATCGTTCGAAGATCGCATCTTTGTTACGTATAATCAAATGTGAACTTTAAACCAATATGAGGATTTTATCGTTTAGCGAAGAGCAATTTTCTAACGACTTGCTCCAAATAGAAAATGGTGAATTTCAAGCAGCAAATGTTTATGTAAATTTTAACAATATTTGTGTTTTGGTACCAAATGTGGAAGAAATTATTGAAAAGTTTTATCCCAATATTAGTAACATATCCACTAAGACACTAAATTGGTTTCAAATTAATATTAAAAGTAGGTGCTCCTATTATATTACTCAGAAATTTGAGTCCACTGAAACTGAGCAACGGTACAAGATTCGGAGTAGTTAATTAATTTTTTTTTGATCAAGTATATTATATTAAGGGGCAACGCAACTTTTGGAATTGTTTTTAAACCATCAATTCCCATGGTACCCTCAGAATTGCCTTTCCAATTTAAACGGCTACAGTTTTCCGTCAAAATAGCGTTTGGAATGACAATATATAAAGCGCAGGGTTAATCATTGTTTAAGTTGCTGGAGTCAAGGCCGTAGCCAGGAAATTTTTTCCAGGTGGGTGGAATAATTTTTTCATGGGGCTTGATTAATTTTTTTGATTGATATAGGTTGATGAAGTATTCACGTATTTCCAGGATATATAAAATTGTATAAATATAATATTTATTCTTATGAAAAATATTATTAACGGGTTAAAGTTTAATCTTTAAACCAAAAATTCCAAAATTTAGGGAGGTGTGTGAACCCCAGAGCTCCCTGCTGGCTACGTGCTTGGTGGGAGTAGACTTAAGCCAACAGTGCTTTTCGCACAGGCAAATGTATATTGCCCTATCAAGTGTAACTTCCAAACAAAATTTGTTCGTATTACATGTGATCAGGTTATTAATGTCGCATACAAAGAATCTACTTAGAAACTAATCTAAATGTTTTCTGTTTTGTTAGCCTCATAAATAATTGCCACTCAAAAAATAATCTAAATTAATATTATGTATAACAAGGAAAGATGATTGATTTTTTGTTTGTTACGATTTCACTCAAAAACTACTCAACCAATTTTACCGAAAGCTGCATCTTCTCGGAGTAACGTGTAAAGTATATATGAGTCTATGGTGGTAATGTTTTAATAGCGATGCTTGTTGGAGAGAATTAATAAATAGATAAAAATATATATAGGGGACTTTTGTTTAAGAGTTGTTATAATGTCTTTTTTAAGATAGTTATATGATTCTACCTTTTAATATGCAAATAATTTAAATATTTCAATAAATCCAGCCTCTTGGCAACCTCATCTTTTTTTCTGTCATCTAATATTTTTTATATTCATACCGGATGATTTTAAATTTAACTCTATTTCGTCTCAATATTTAATATTCTAGTCTAAAATTTTAATTTCGATTTATAAATATCATAAATATATTTTCTATAGCTTGACTTATACTTACTAATGATTTTCAAATATACTAATCTATTAAACTTGAAATACAGTTTCTCAATATAATATATATATATATATATATATATATATATATATATATATATATATCGTAGCAATTAACGGCTAAGAATCTGGATAGAATTTTGGAATTTCAAAAAATAATGGGAAAGTAGCCAATTTTTTATTGTATAAAGGGCACTAAATAAAGTGTACTCTTTTATTATATTATGAAAGCTTTCGAAATTTATTGATTTCTTCTTCAGTCAATTTTCTGATTACACAAATTAATAATAGTAAAACTTAATCTAGATGGATAAACCAGACTTACAATATCGAGGTTAGAAAATTATTAAAACAGGTTCTCATTGCAAGTACTGTAGAATGCGTAATGCGCTTTAAACAAACATTACAAACATATATCAACAATTGAATAAAACATTATTGTAACTGGATCACACATCCATTGAGTACAATTTTTAAGATTAAAACCATCACATTTTAAAAAAGTTATGCACAAGCCATTTGTCATATTTAACCAGTGACATGGAACGGAAACAAAAGTCGAGTCCCATAGATTCTTAGTCACAAAGACATTGAAGGAATTTGTAGAGATGTCCAATGGAATAATGACTCGATGATATATAAACACATATACATATACACACACATGTACATATATACAAACATTTAGGGGGAGATATAGCTTGTAAAATTACAGTTAATGTTTATGATTCTTGTCCAACTCAAGTAAATTGCAATATATTGTTTTTAGGTTTTTTATGTCTGTTTTTTTATTGATACTATTGTTGTGTCGATGTATGCAAACCATCTCCAGAAACTGTCTTTTGAAGGTATTGGATTCACAAGCTAAAACCCCTGGGTTGTCAAAGTCAGGTGAGTGGTTATTCTTCAAACAATGTTCTGCCAGAGCACAGCTACACTTGTTAAGGCGTATATCACTTTTATGTGTTGTTAATCTGCTTTTGAGGTTTCTTGATGTTTGGCCTATGTAACTAGACTGACAGTCTTTACAATCCACCTTGTATACTACATTGGTCTTTAAAAGTTTTGGTGTCCTATCTTTGACCTTGCTGAAAATGTGACCAACCGTTTTGAGAGGTTTGTGGGCAAACATGATGTTGCGTTCAGATTTAAAAACAAAACCTGTTGTATTCTGTGGGAGATAGTATTTATGTATGGAATTGAGACATAGTTCACCTGGATGCTGGTGACATTCGAACTATTAGATGTGGATGTAGGAGTTCTGGGTCGCCATCCGTCAATAATGGCCCTTTGTGAATTTTGAAAAATCAGTTTACTTAAGAGTTAAGAGTTTTAACTTCCATTCACAACACCCTCTGAAAATGAAAATAAATCTAGTCAATTGCATGAAGAGAAGAATTTGCAACATTTGCCATCTAAATTTCAGGTACAAAAGTTTAAAAACTCTTTTTCAACTTCTCTTAGACAATTCCTACCCACACAAACTCTTAAGTAAACTGATTTTTCAAAATTCACAAAGGGCCATTATTGACGGATGGCGACCCAGAACTCCTACATCCACATCTAATAGTTCGAATGTCACCAGCATCCAGGTGAACTATGTCTCAATTCCATACATAAATACTATCTCCCACAGAATACAACAGGTTTTTAAATCTGAACGCAACATCATGTTTGCCCACAAACCTCTCAAAACGGTTGGTCATATTTTCAGCAAGGTCAAAGATAGGACACCAAAACTTTTAAACACCAATGTAGTATACAAGGTGGATTGTAAAGACTGTCAGTCTAGTTACATAGGCCAAACATCAAGAAACCTCAAAAGCAGATTAACAACACATAAAAGTGATATACGCCTTAACAAGTGTAGCTGTGCTCTGGCTGAACATTGTTTGAAGAATAACCACTCACCTGACTTTGACAACCCAGGGGTTTTAGCTTGTGAATCCAATACCTTCAAAAGACAGTTTCTGGAGATGGTTTGCATACATCGACACAACAATAGTATCAATAAAAAAACAGACATAAAAACCTAAAAACAATATATTGCAATTTACTTGAGTTGGACAAGAATCATAAACATTAACTGTAATTTTACAAGCTATATCTCCCCCTGTTTTTTGGGTTTTAAATGTTTGTATATATGTACATGTGTGTGTATATGTATATGTGTTTATATATCATCGAGTCATTATTCCATTGGACACTCACATTCCTTCAATGTCTTTGTATTTACACCCCATGACCTAAGAATCTTAGTGTCCTGTAACACCGAGACTCGACTTTTGTTTCCGTTCCATGTCACTGGTTAAATATGACAAATGGCTTGTGCATAACTTTTTTAAAATGTGATGGCTTTAATCTTAAAAATTGTACTCAATGGATGTGTGATCCAGTTACAATAATGTTTTATTCAATTGTTGATATATGTTTGTAATGTTTGTTTAAAGCGCATTACGCATTCTACAGTACTTGCAATGAGAACCTGTTTTAATAATTTTCTAACCTCGATATTGTAAGTCTGGTTTATCCATCTAGATTAAGTTTTACTATTATTAATTTGTGTAATCTTTCAGAAAATTGACTGAAGAAGAAATCAATAAATTTCGAAAGCTTTCATAATATAATAAAAGAGTACACTTTATTTAGTGCCCTTTATACAATAAAAAATTGGCTACTTTCCCATTATTTTTTGGAAATTCAAATTCTATATATATATATATATATATATATATATATATATATATATCCTGCGTATAACATTCTAGAATTATCGACTATTAATAATTATTTTCTGACCAAACTTGAAATTTTAATTTGAGTAATTATGAAGAAAGATTATACGACAATTAGTTTATATTATAAATGTATAAATTCCAAAAATAACTAAAACTGTTACGTTATTTTCTATTTTGTATTCGAAAACCTTCCCATAGATGTACTGATTGTAGAATATTCCTAGAATCTAGAAATTATCCTTCCTTAGTTGAATTGTTGATAAATTCTGATACGAATTTGTGAAGTGAGTTGTTATACTTCTGATTTTATTTATTTTTAAAATTAATAATAACTGACTTTTAACCGACTTTCAAAAAGGAAGAGGTTATCAATTCGTCGGCATCGTTTTTATGTATGCTCAGTAATTATTCAAAAACGGCTTGGGTAATTTTGATGATTTAAGCGGCATTGTATTGAGTAATATTACAGAAAAGTACTATATAATTTTCTATAACGTGAGATATACGGTTTTCTAGAAAAACAGAAATAAACAGTACATAATTAGAGGTCTACATTTCAATGAGTTTCAGTGAATCTTCACTGTTTTCTCGGGATCAATTTGTATTTGAAATATTTTCTATATGGTATATGGTTGTAGGTGTGTGTGTATGAGTGTGAATATATATGTGTGTGTTTGTGCGTTCGTGCATCAAAATACGTCCAGTAACCAATATGGTCGGTTCAAATACAGGATGGAGTAAAATTAGAGTTATACAGGTGGGATTAAAAAATCTTAAAAATAAATGAGATAGCAATTGCATATTAGTTTTGTATGAATATGCACAATTACTATATCTATTTCATGTAGTAAAACGTTGCCCAAAAGCGTATAGATTACCCTATGCCAAGAATAATAAAAATAAATTAATATATACATACAATATGAAAACTAGTGAATTAAAATTTGGCAGATAGGGCTGCTTATAAAACTAGATAGTAGTATAGGTAAAAAACCATTTTTGGAAATTCACATTTTCTGGAGGAACATGGCGGTGGCAAGAGCTGAACTTTGTATGATCATTCTTACGACAACGTCTGATTTGCCTAAAATTGTGCAGAAAACCTTTCGACGAGAAAGGAATAAGAATGTCTTTTTTAAATACTACTTACAGGGGGTACATTCGTGGTGATAAAGTGTATATGGAAAACTCGTACCCTAAAAATTTATTTTAAAATGATTACATTCAACTAATTCAGCTCTGTCATATTACCCCGTTAAGGTAATAGACATAATTGGTGTTATACAGTGACAGTAAAAACATCCTTTTTAATAAAATACTTTTTTTCATTAGTATTATAAAAATTCGATAGATAGTGCTGAAAAACTTTACATGTCGGTATGCTTATTTTTAACAGATTAATAGATAACAGTATGTTTTTCATTGATTCAATATTGATTGTTTATCAACACCAACATTTGCTTTTATTGTGTATGTATTAGCACCAAATGGAACAACAGACAACATAGTAGGTATATAACAGCATTCTGAAATAATGCTCTATTCGATGCCATGATTGTAATAGCCAAGTACAAGCAGAGTTATGAATGATGATAATTGACTGATAATATTTTAGATGGCGTGGGATCTTCATTCGCTAGTCAGATCCTATAACTTGTTTTCTTCTTGTAACTGTTTGACTTCTATCGACAAATTGATTTGGCTGACAACATCAAAATTTAAGCGAATGAAGACGCGAGTAAGATCTAGTGCAACACTATATATTCTTCCTAAAGGCTACATGCTGTATAGGCTTTTAAACAGTCGTTGTTTTGAATGAGTTATATAAGAATTCATTCTATCAATAATTGCAGTTTTTACCAAATAAGAAACTTACTATTAGAACATTGGATAAATTATAAATAAAAGTTTGATGTTACATGTTCACCCCAAAAATTACATAGCATTTCCAATACAAATCGTACAAGAATGGGTTAACAATTACTGGAACATAAATAAGATATGATATGATGTAATGGACAAAAAGAATTCCAAAAATATTAAGAAAAATGATATTAAGAAATCGACAGATGTGGTAAGTCTTTTGTATGGTTCCCTTATTAAGCCCTCTGCTTCTTTGATATATAAACCTGAACAATGCTTTATTCAACTTAATACGTAAACAAAATGATACTATAAATTAATCAAAAAGCCATATAAGATGTTTAAAATAGAGCTATAGTTTAGTCAATTTTGTCAATAATAATGAAATTTTTTTGAATCTCACACAGATTTTTCAGCAACAGACATTTTTGCATTCAAAATTATTATGAAGCTTCATATGTAGATTCTACACACTTTTGTGGCTTCACAAACCACACGAATCTTAAAAAAACGCTATTGTTAGTTTTCAATTTCAATTAGAACTCGTCCAAAATTGGACCCAGCAGATATTGCAACATCTCTAATGAGTTTTTCTATATATAAATGTGATAAAATCGTGCAGTTTGGTGCAGTTTTTGTTGAAACTGCCTTTTGAACATTCGCCGTGATATCTCTAGAATTTATTTATCGTGCAAGTACCTATCCTATATAAATAATAATATGAATTAATTGATGAATTTCGGAATTGTAATTCGAAGTAGATAGTCAACAAATCATTTGAACTTATCTGTGTTGAGTTCTTTCTAAATCATATGCAAAAAGCTTTTTATTCTTCACCTAATGCACAAAAGGATTTCATAATTAAGGCAAAAATGTTTCTTCCATTAATTAATTTTTAAGGACCAACATGATATTTATTTCATAAATGTTTAACATACCCAAACAAAGAAAACATTATTTAGTTTGGTTTACTCGTTAATGATGACAATTTAGAATTGTTGAAACGGCGTAGAGTATTTAAAATAAAGGTTTGGTGTTTTTTACATTTGTAACACACCAAAGGGTCCACCGCATTTCCATTAAAGCAAATATTCACAAAACATTATAATTATTCAATATAAAGAACAGGTGTTTCTTTTTTTGGGTCAAAGTTTTCATTTATTAATTATCTCTCATGTGTAGTGGCAACGCGACGTGACCGTAATTTCTATAACATTTTTAAACATGGGCGTAATGCTTACTAAGCCTTACAAAGTATTATAAGATTTTTTACTTTGTTTTGTATGTACTATCTCCAACTAAAATATATGCACTCACACTATTTACACCTTGTATATGTGATATACAACTAGAACAGGATGTAAACATCAGGCGCAATTATTTTGTTAGCAATTAAAAAGTTCTGTAAATAACATTAGGCACGGATAAGTGAACAAAATATACCTCAGAATAGTGAAAGAGTATGTCTCTATTCACATTTATAACAAGAGATGGCTGAATAACAGATTCGAGATATAATTTTGTACATACATATTTTTGAAATTTACTGTTACTGCTGTAACACATTTCAAACAAGTTTTTTACTCAGTTAAAACATGCAAAATACGATAATTTCTGGGTTGGTTAGTAGGTATTATAGAATTATTATTTCAATTTTGAAAATACACCGTCTTTAAACTTTGTTTGCCTCAAAAATACCAGAGAACTAAGGTTAATTTCTTAATTATACATTATACCTGCACGAATATATTTATAAAATTACTTGTTTTGAATATACTATTTACTACTAATAAGTACCAATGTGACTTAATCTAAAATTTTCAGTAAATTTATTGTCATGTTCAGTACAATGAGCTCATTTTCAAATCACATTATATTATTATACTTCAGGTCCTGTTTATTTTATTTCATTTAAGACATCGGGTGAGTTACATTTCAAGTTAATGCAGTATCACGAAAATTTGCTGCGACGGTCCTGAAGTTTCCCTCTTCCTGGTAGTTTAAATCGTTCAAGGGTCGTAGTCTTTCAATCAAAGGATCTAACATGCGCGCTTCTCAACTTCCTAATGATGCAAAATACCTTCTCGAAAAGAGACATTGCGGTCTATCCGCGATTCATAATGCAAGATCTCAAAAATTTTCTTTGAGAATCCTCAAATAAATTATCGCAAGGGCGCTGCGTATCCTCTTGTCTCAAGAATACTTCAAAAACAGAAACGAGAACAAGGTATTTGTTAACGTATTGAAAGGTTAAGCGTAGACAGAGGTTTCACTTTTCCAGTTTACCATCTACTTATACATATAATCATACATATAATGCAAAAAAATAAAATAAATAGAACAATAATAATGAAATAAAAAAAACAGAAACAATATATATATATATATATATATATATATATATATATATATATACAGAGAATACTGCAAGGAACTGAAAGAGAAAATACACAATCAATGAGGATGCTGCAAGGAACTGAAAGAGAAAATACACTCTGGGATTTAGGCCAGATCAAACCTCCCCACCGAAAATTTGGAATTGTGGGTTTCAAGATTCAATTTTAACCAATTAATCATCTTTTTCATAAGAATAAATTTTATGTCTAAGTGTTTATTGGGGAATAACACCACACTTTAAAGGAAGTTGCTGTATATTCCAAACGTTTCGGGGTCTAGATCAGACCCCGTTGTCAATTTATTGTATTTAATATTTCTTAAACAAATCAATTCGGAAACTATTCTGATACGCAAGTGACTCAATATAATTTGAACTTATGCATAGCAAAATCGAAATCCACTATTCGCGATAAAAACTCTAATTTTTTTATTTTAAGATATTTGTCATTATGAGGTGAACGATTTTGGTTGCGGGGTTATGGCCCCTATGAACCCTCCTCTTGGATCGCCACGGTATTTTACATACACCTACAATAATATATAAAAATAATAATTTGGACAACGATTTCTGTAAATTTAGGGATAGCAAAGGCCACGCTTACTTTTCCGATTTCGCCTCAACTTTATTTCTTATAGAGATATAGTCTTTGATAAAAACCTTAATAATGTTGAAACGTACAAAAATTGATGAAATATGGTTGAATTTCAACCACTGGGCTGTTAAGAGTTATAAGTGAAAGAATGCTGAATAAATTAATTGAGAGAATAGCTAAACGGAAGTTTTCATCGCTTGAACTCACAAATATTTAAATAAATAAATTAATGCTATAAAATTACATTAAAATAACAACAATTGCAATCCAAAATAAATTGGGGATCACATAAAACAAATAAATGACTAATCCAAAAACAAATTCAAATAAAATAAATAATATTAATATACAAAAAGTGCATAATCATATATGCAATATAATAAAATAAATACAACAATAATCTATACTATTATAAAATTGTAAGTTTGTCTGTTTCTTTGTTTGTTTGTTTGTTTGTTCGGGCATCACGTAAAAACTACTTAACTGATTTTGCTCAATCTTTTTTTGTTGCGAAGCCTATAGTTTGACTTAAATTCTGGTAGAAATTTTATCTCTCTAATTTGACAGAAACGGTAGATATGTTAGGTAATTTAATTACTCAATTGATTCCACCGCACGCACAAAATATTAAATACTGGCATCAGCCTCGCTTTTATTCAAAATTCGGAATGTGCAAATGTAACATGTTTCGATTTAACAAAAATCAACATATATCAAGCGTAATTTTACAGGGTGTTCTGTATATAGGAACCTTAGAGCGGAGTAGAATTACATGGATTTAAAAAATCTAAAAAAGTGATATTTGGTGGTATAAGCAGCTGGATATATACGATGTGGTGGAAATAAGGGGAAGTGGAATTAGTTATATGGGGTGGTCCAAAAAAGTTATATTGATTCCATAAACATTTCCATATACGAAGTGGTTGAAAAAGAGTAGAATATTTATACAGTGAATAAAAAAACAAAAAAATGTGTTAAGTAAGCAGTTAGGATCTTTAAATTATGTTCATAAGATACTATAGTTATGAAATGGGTTGAAGAAATGTTAGAAGCAGTGGTTTATACAGGGCGTTTGAAATATATAGGATAGTTGAAATATGTAGCGGAGTATAATTACAGCTATACAGGTGGGTTTAAAAATATTTTAAAGTAATGGTATGATCTACAAGCTGTTCCATTTACCGGATGGTTGAAATATAGGGTGGGTTGGGATCCTAAGGATACAGGGTTGTACAAAAATGTTATATTCGGTGGCAAATAAGTAGTTGCATATAAAAGGTTGTTAAAATATAGGGCGGCTTACAGTTACAATTAAACAGGGTGGGTTAAAAATGCTAGAGAAATTTTGTTATATAGCACTTGTATATCTTGTATGTTGTATCTGGAGTATGGTGCGTCGTAAATTATAGTTGTACAGTGTCATTCAAACAAGGTTAGAAAAAGTTGTAAATGAAGGGTGGTTTAAATGAAAGGTGGAAAGAAATTATACTTTAATATATCTTGAAAAAATATAAGGATAAAATGGGAAATAGCGTAGTTCATAATAAGTTGCAAAGATATGATAGTTGAAACATATGGTGAAGAAGTGTTTTGATAATTATTTAAAAAATGTTATATTGGTTGACCAATAAGCAGGAGCGTATACAGGGTAGTTGTAATACATACAAGGTGATTCAAAAACATGTTGAACAAAATTGTTATTTTCGGTGCCCCATAAGCAGTTGCGGTTTTGGTGAAATATATTTGGCATTGATGGATTTATAGTTATACAGGGTGGTACAAAAAAAAGTTATATTGGGTGGCCGATAAGTAGTTACAAATACAAGGTGGTTGAAATAGCGGGTGGAGTAGATTTATAGTCAAACAGGTTGTATAATGTTTTTTGTAGGATAGAACATGAGTTGTTGCATATATGCAATATCTAACATGGATCGAAGTAAAATTATAGTTCATATAGTGTTATTAGAAGTATTTAAACATTTTATATTTGGTTGCCCCTAAGCAGATGCACATACAGGGTAGAGTAGAGTAAAATTATGGTTATACAGAGTAGTTCAAAAATAAGTTGTAATGTTTGACAAAATGGAAGTGGTGTATACAGGATGGTTTTAACATACATGGAAGTAGAGTTAGTTATACAAAGCGGTTATTTTTTTTTAATAAAATTGTTATATAAGGTGGCCAATAAGCAGTTGCAGTTTATGTGAAGGTTTAAATAAAAGTTTGGTATTAGGGTGCAAAACTGTATTTTTAAATTTGTTACTCACGAAGGGTTCCACATTATTTCCATTAGAATGGATAAAAAAAGTTTTAAGAAAAATGTTATATAGGGTGGACCATAAACAGTTGCATTCTACAATATGGAATATCTATCTGAAATATGGGTAGAAGCAAGATTGTTTTAGAGTGTGTTTAACAAGATGTTAGAAAAAGCTGTATATAAAGGTTGATTAAATCATAGAGTAAAGAGAAATTTTACTTTAAAAGGTCGTTCAAAAAATATCAGAAATACTTGTATACAGCGTAGACCATAAGCAGTTGCATAGCTGAAATATAGGGTACAGAAGAGTTATAGTCAGTTGTTCAAAAAGTTATATTGGGTGACAAATAAACAGCAGCATACAGGATAGTTGAAATATAGGGTGAAGTAGAGTTACAGTTATTCAAGGTGATTAAAAAAATGTCGAATAATATGTTATATTGGGTGGCCCATAAGTACTTGCAGTTTGGGTGAAGTATAGTCGGGATTGGTGGATTTATGGTTGCAGGAAAATTCTGACGAGAGAAAACCCTAATGAACAGGCAAATAATCAAAGACCTCCTCAACAATCTTTATTGTCGGTGACGAAAAAAATTTTTATATATACATATGAATAAATAATTATATAATCGATATTATTTATAATTTATTTGAATTTATTTGTTCACACCTTATTTAATATAGTTGTAATGTACAGATTTACAGACACCAATATTTTTTTGTTCACAGTTTGCAGGAAGAGAAATTTATTAACTTTTCACCTTTCGACTTCTTTTTTCACAATTCCTCCTCTTTTTGATGAAACTCATGTTGCCATCGCTAATAGATAGTTGGAGGCGAATTTTGCAACGAGCGATTTTTTGTCGTTATATAGTTGTCAATAGCTTTGACTTATATCAAATGCTACAATTATCCTCTACCAACTTGTGGTGATCTTCCTAGGTCATCTTCGGCAAAAAACAGAAATAAATTTATATATAAAAAAATAAAAAGTTTTTTGCAAACAAATAGGCTTTTTTAATTTTTTAGTTCAACCTTGCTTTATTTTGCAAATTTGTTAATAAGTAAGCTAAAAATCAAATTCTGATCAAAAAATATTTACTTGTATGTAAAAACCTAGTTGTGATCTATGAGTAACAGTGAAACTCAAATAAAAATTTGTTTCAATTTTGAAGAATTATTTAATATCCTCTTCGAGGTGTCATTCTTTTGTACGCAAGACAAAATATATATACAGGGTGAGTTTTTTTTTGATGATCAGTATGGGGATCTCGGAAACTAGCGAAGATCAAGCAATGGTTAAATTGGGAAAGATTTACAGTTTTACTGGCCCACTTTCTCGGATTTTTGTTAAAAGTCATGGCTTACTAGATATTTTGAAAAAACGAAATTCTGTCGATTTAATCAAATCCCTCTAGCTCCTTTGTTTTTGATTTTATAAAAAGTGTAAATATTAAAATTGAAGGGAATTGTATCCTGAATATGACTGTCATGTCCTCGTTTTCCAGATATGACACAAACTTATGTTTTTTTGAATGGAAACAATAGTTGGCTATGACCTCAAAAAATCGGACATTTTTAGAGCTTTTCAACGATATAATACTCTATATAGTTATTCATAAAAATAACGGAGTTATAGATGCTTTTCTCTCTTATTTTCACTTTTAACGTAGGTACCCATGAAAAAGATTGTTTTCACTTTGACTTTTCCTCATTTGAGAGTAATTCCATTAGTAGTGCTGAACTGACAGTCGATATTGACAAGTTTTCGTGATAAAATGGAATATTCTAACGAAGAAAAACTGAATATGGTGGAATTTTATATCATATGCCCTAAAAATTCAATTCGTGCAGCTGAGGAATACTTTCATAGATACTTTAATCGTCGTCAACCTGCGCTATGTACATTTAAGAGGCTTTACGATAGTTTACGCAGATATGGATCTTTTATTAAACCACCAAAGGAATGTAATCAAATTAAGGAAGCAGCACAAGTAAATGTTTTGGCAATGTTAAATCAAAATCCATCTACATCAACTCGTGAGATTGCGGCAGAAGCTGGCACATCTCAACGGACTGTAATTAAGGTAGTGAAAGCGCACAAGTTCCTCCCGTACAAACTTTCAGTTTCTCAAACTTTGCGTGCTGGTGACGAACATCGACGTATTTTGTTTTGTACATGGTTTAGAGACATATGCTTTGACAATCCACAGTTTCCATTAAAGGTGTTATGGTCAGATGAAACTAGATTTACTAACTGCTCTATGTTCAATAGCATATCTGGGCTAAAGAAAACTCTTTCCTGTAGAACAAAGACGACCCCAGATAAAATTTGGTTTTAATGTTTGGTGTGGTATCATAGGGTCTACTATTCTGGGACCTTTTATCGATGACGAATCACTTACTGGGGAGCGCTACTTGCATTTCTTGCAATACACTTTTCAAGACATGTTGCATAATTTGAATTTGAGAACTCGTTTAGAAATTGAGTGGTTCCAACATGATGGAGCACCTGCTCATAACTCGTTATTAGTAAGATAACACTTAGATAAGTTCTATTCAACCTCTTGGATAGGAAGACATGGCCCACGCGAATAAACACCCCGGTCTTCCGATATGGCAGTTATAGACTTCTATTTATGGGGTGCGCTAAAAAACAAAGTATACAAAAGAAAGTATGAGACAGTTGGTGACCTAAGGGTATTATAAGCAATTGAAGAAATTGAGGCGGTCTGTGAGGAAATGTCAATCTTAAAAAGATGCAATTTTTATCTAAATAACAATGGTGGACTTTTCGAACATAAATTGTAACCATTATTATGTACTTTAATTTCTTAAGTTTTTAGTAAGTATCTACTTATTTATTTTTTTCTTTATATCTGATATACCTAATAAAAAAATCGTTCAATGTTTTTTGGAATAGTTATTAATAAATCAATCTATTTCATGGCCAACTACGTTAAAAGTGAAAATAAGAGAGAAAGGCATCCATAACTCCGTTATTTTTATGAATAACTATATCAAGTATTATATCGTTGAAAAGCTCTAAAAATGTCCGATTTTTTGAGGTCATAGCGAACTATGGTCTCCATTCAAAAAAAGATAACTTTGTGTCATATCTCGAAAACGAGAGCTGTCACGCAAACGAGGATATGACAATCATATTCGGGATACAATTCCCTTCAATTATGATATTGTTACGAAATTTACCCAAAGCCGACCCTGTTTCATTTGAGTACGACAACAAATGGGTAATTCTCATGAAATCCTGAAACTCCTATCCTGACAGTTTTTAGAATAATCATAACCGACTTAGGAAGTTTTTTTTTTTTCAAAAGAACATCAAGGCTAAAAATATTGGTAATAACTTTGGGATTGTTCGGGCATTTGTAAGGAATAATAAATATATAATACTCTGAAAATGATTCCCTCACTATGTCCCAAACTCCAGATTAGAATATTGTCTAAACGTTTAATTGAGAAGTTCTCAAAAAATTTGTTTGTAACTTTGACTTGTCTATTGTAAATACAACAAATTTTTACAATTTCTCTGAATTTAGGATCATAAGTCATCAACAACTTTTCTAATGTTAACTCAATATTTGTCCCATGAAAAATAATCATTCCCTCACAGCATTACCAACAGTCGATAAGTAGGTATATTTTTAAAGACTTTGGTAACACTCTCATTAGTTTTTGAGAGTTGGTAGTATGGTAACTTGATTGCAATAGCGAATTAACTTAAAGTTTGTTGGAGTAATCGTTGGAAGAAGATTTCATTTTAATATTTCAAAGATTACATTTTATGCAATCATTCCCTCACAGTGAAAAATAAAAAAGGTAATTATAGTATTTCAATTTCGATGACGTAGTAAAGTATGTTTTTAGAGGTAGAAAACGTAGCGAAAAGCTACCTCTAATGAAAGATTATGTTGCGAGATTTTTTAGGTTACGATTTGTTTTGTCATTCCCTCACTGTCATTCCCTCATTTTGAGTAAAAGTGAGGGAATGATAAGTTATGACGTAATGCCTTTCAGACTAGATCGAGTCGGTTTTCATACATCTTTACTTATAGAAACTTTCTAATTTCCAATTTGCCTTATTTCAGAGCCATATACAATGGCAAAAAGTAAAAAGTTGTCTGTTGCTGAAGCGAAATTAAGAAAAAAAGAATACGATAAAAAGCGTCGAGAGAAAATGAAGTCTGATCCAGCAAAGTTAGAAAAACGTCGTGAGAAAGAAAGAGCTAAATACCTGAAGAAAAAACAGAAAGGCCAAGTTAAATCTATAGCTACAATGAGTTCCAAAGAAAAAAAACTAAAAAGAAAAAATTGGAAAAAAAATAGTCAAAACTATAGAGACCGAAAAGCTAAAATACGTGAGAATTTGACAGAACCTGTTCATCGACACAATACTCAGCCTCAAAGTATGGTAGCTATTCAGAGAAGGAACCAACTAAGAAAGCGTCGAGCAATACAATATGCTAAAATTGCCAAATTAGAAAAAAAACTAAAAGAAGAAACTCGAAAAAAACAGAAATTTCGAAGAGATGTCAGCGGCAAACTCATTGATTCTGGGGACCACGATATTTTTCACTTCTAGTAAGATAAATAGTACAAATTTATGAGCAAATGGAGATAAATTAATTAAAATATTTTTCATTAATTTATTGATAGGTAATTTCGAGATTTCATGAGAATTACCCAAATGCTTTGAGATAAAAAATGGTTCTCGAAAAGACTCGGGACCTGTAGGAGTGATGATGATTTTTACGAGAATTTTCTATGCTGGGCTTATAAAGGAAGCAAACCACGATGGAGAGTTCAGTTATACCGTGACGACTAGTGTATATGGGAATGTTATTGTGATATTGGAATCAGCTGTTTTAATGTAAATAGAGTTCTAGAAAAGTGAAAGTAAACATTAGTTTTATAATTTTAAATTGAACCCACGGACTATATTGCAATTTGTTGTTGATTTATGGAAACCCGTACAATGGAAAAAATGGACGAAACTACCAAAAAGATAGTCAAGCAGGTTACGGAGGGACTAGACGAAAAAATAGCCCAGATTCTAGAAAAACGTGAACAAGAAGGAGAAACAACATCAAGAAGAAATTCAACATAGGTTAGTAAAATCTTTTGATGAAAAACGTAAAATGGAATTAGAAAATCTTGGAACTACGATGGAAGAAAAACAACAAAATCTAGTTTCCACGATGAAAAGTGAACAACATAACTTAATGGAAGGATTATTCTCGAAATTTGTAGAAAAACAAGATCAACTTGAATTAAAACGACAAAATGAATTTAAATTATTAGATTAACACAGACAAAATGAATTTAAAATACTAGAAGAAAAACGACAAAATGAATTTAAGATATTTGAAGAAAAACAAGGAAAAACGGAAGAAAAAGACAATTGAAATTTGAACAATTAATGCAAATAGTATCGCAAGTTAGTGAAACAGTTAATGAAAGAATGCAAATAGTTGAATCAGACATAAAAGAAATAAACGACGACATAAAGATCCTAAAAAGTAATGTGGAGACTCTTGAAATCAAAGTAAATGACATCGATTCCATCCATAGCCAGGTGCAATATGAAATCAGTTCCATTAAAAACACAGTTCAAAGTGAAGAAGGTGAAGTACAAGATAAAATCAGTGCCCATCCAAAATAAGGTAGAAACAAAAATCAAATAAATGCAACAGGACTTACAGCGAGAAAAATACCAGCACACCGTGAGTACCAAAGGTTCCTTTAGTAAACCAACCACATTCGACGGAAGTTCATCTTGGCCCATGTATAAACGGCAATTTGAGGCCGTGGCTACAGCTAATGGATGGGATAATCACGAAAAATCTATTTCTCTGGTAATTTGGTTAAGAGGTCCGGCAAGAGGTCCGGCCCTAGAACTCCTCCAAAGCATTCCAGTCGAGGAACAAGGCAATTTCAACAAGATCATCGCCATCCTGTATAAGCGATACGACAATCAATCCTTGAGTCAGGTATACCAAGTCCAACTGACTGAAAAAACGCAAAAATCCGGGGAAAGCCTCCAAGAATTCGAAGCAGAGATTAGACTGTTAGTTCACTTGTCCTACCCAGACCTGCCAAACGAAAGACCAGTTGGCCACACAGAGTTCCATAAACGGCATCAGAGATGTGGAAGTACAAGGGAATTTAAGACTGAGTGGCGTCAAGAAGAGTAATGAAGCTCTACTTCGGGCTTTGGAAGTAGAGGCCGTCATGACATGTCCAAGCCGAGGGTCCGAGCAGTTTCCTTCAACCAGGAAGAGTCAGAGTCACCATTTCAAGCGCTGCTGGCGGGTCTGAACAGAATACTTAATATTCTGGTCACAAAGAACTGGAACCAGAGGGGCATGTTACCGCTGCGGACGGACAGGACACTTTCAACGTGATTGTCGAGTGAGTCTACCTGAACGATCACCGATCAGGGGTAACCAACAGAACAGTCACATGTCCAGGCACCGTCAGCCAGTCAGCATAAGGAGGCGAATGCTGACTGACCGTCCACCAGCCCCCAAAACGTTATCCATCCGGGGATTTTGCCGAGATAGCAGCAGCCTAGTCATCAGAGGCACCATCAATGGCCGAGCAGTTACCATCACCATCGATACCGGCTCCGCTGTGTCCATTGCCAAGTCCAGGGTTTTGAGAGCATAAGAAATTCGGCCAGTTACCAATAACATCCAGCTCAGAACAGTCACCGGCGAGTCCATGTCAATACAGGGTGAGGCAGATGTCGTGCTACAGATAGGGGATAACCTGATCCGGCATAGGGTCCTGGTAGCGAATATTGAGGACGATTTTATACTGGGTATGGACCTAATTAGCCAGAAATGAGGAATTTGTACTGACACGGCCCGTCAACAGTTCAGTCACCTCCATAAAAATTGTGGCAAAGTCTTGAGCTAGAATTAACGGTCGAACAGAACCGATTATTCATGGGCAGCTAGACAGCAATCCTGGGAGCTGCGTTGGAATGGTGGAGCCCGCACACTCAGCTCATGACTACTTAGTTGGACGGAATATAGTTAAAACCGGACGAGATATACCAATCAGAGTCCTGAATTTGTCCAACAACGACATCAGAATTACCAATGGTCAAGAGATAGCTTATTTCGAGCCAGTCGAGACCATCATCAATTGCGAAGAAGGATACCAGACATCGGTGAAGGAGACAGGGCTCAGTATAGAGTTCCTACAACAGTTTGCTGACCATTTGACACACCTGACACCAGAGAACCAGGAGAAAGCCAAGCAATTTATCACAAAGCACTGGCAATTTTTCAACAGTCAAGATGGAACCACCGGTCTCACCAACATCATCCAGCATCGAATAGATACCGGAAAGGCTCAACCCATCAGAATACCACCTAGACGATTACCATTGTGGCAACAACAGGCAGTCGAGGAAAACAACGAGTCCATTTTACAAAATGGAGTTATGGAGCCAGCCATCAGCTCATGGTCTGCTCCCGTCGTGCTAGTTAAAAAGAAGGATGGACCCACCCGATTTTGCGTGGATTACAGAAAGCTAAATGATGTCACGAAGAAAGACACCTATCCTCGAATCGATGACACTTTGACCACACTAGCAGGCTCCCGTTGGTTCTCCACACTAGACCTAAAAAGTGGATACTGGCAGGTTGGTCTGCACGCAAACGACAGAGAGAAGACAGCGTTCTCCACCAGTCCGAGTCAGGAATCCGTACCAACAAGGACAAGATAGAAGCGATCCGTGATTGGGCAGTCCCGAGAGACAAGCATGAACTGCGAAGCTTCTTGGGCCTCTGTTCTTACTACAGGCGATTTTTTGAGGGATTTGCCAACATTGCCGCGCCTCTTCATCGGCAGACCACTGAGAAAAAGGCCTTCCGTTGGAATCAGGATTGCGAAACATCATTCAGACGACTGAAGGCAGCACTATGTTACAGTCCAATCCTAGCCTTTCCTACACAATCCAGCAAGTTCATTTTAGACACCGACTCCAGCAACACAGGTTTGGGGGCCGTCCTATCCAGGTGCAGGATGGTGAAGACAGGGTGATCGAGTACTACAGCCGTAGATTCTCGAAACCGGAAAGATATTATTGTCTGAAGACGGAACAGCGAGAGGGTATCTCCACCAGGCAGATCCGAGTGCAGGCCAACAAGACCAAGACTGGACAACAGAACAGTGCATCCAGGACCAAATGGCTGATCCAGACATCGAACCAATCTTGTCACTCAAAACGAAAGGGGCACCCAGGCCACGATGGGACGAGGTAGCTAGCTACTCAGGCGTGCTGAAATCGTTATGGGCTCAGTGAGACTCTATAAGAGTAGACAATGGAATGCTCAAGCAAGTTTGGGAAAGCGCTGATGGACGAGAAACGAAGCCCCAACTGGTAGTTCAGAAAAAAAAGGTACCAGCCATCATGACCAGAGTACATGAAGGAATTACCGGAGGCCACCTGGGCATGAATAAAACCCTAGACAAAGTTCGAAGACGTCAGAGCTTGGTGCCGCAAATGTGCCACCTGTGCAGCCAGTAAGACCCCGAAAACCCGGACCAAGGGCAGAAGGCAGCAGTACAATGTGGGCGTTCCATTTGAGAGAATTGTCATCGATGTCGCCGGTCCGTTTCCCGAGTCTGAGAGGGGGAACAAATACATTCTGGTAGCAATGGATTACTTCAGCAAATGGCCTGAGGCATATGTGATACCCAACCAAGAGGCAACAACGGTAGCGACGGTGCTAGTAGAACAACTATTTAGCAGGTTTGGCGTCCCGATAGAACTACATTCAGACCAGGGGCGTAACTTCCAATCGAATGTATTCCATAAGGTTTGCACGATGTTGGGGATCAGGAAAACAAGAACAACACCATTACACCCACAGTCAGACGGAATGGTGGAAAGATTCAACAGGACCTTGGAACAACACCTATCCAAGGTCGTCAGCAATAACCAGCGTGATTGGGATGAACATACTCCCCTATTTCTGTTAGCATATCGCTCTGTCGTACATAATAGTACAGGCCTGACCCCAGCCAGGGTCCTATTCGGAAAGGAGATTACCCAGCGAGTTGGCATTTGGCTCCCCCGAAGAACCTTCCCAAGATATCGACGATTATGCCGACCAGCTCCGACATAACATGCTGGCAATACATGACCGGATGAAGACGCGATACGACCTCAAGGCCAATTCAGTCGGGTTCCAGGAGAGGGACAAAGTCTGGCTGTACAACCCCCAACGGCGCAAGGGTAAATCCCCAAAACTTACACCCGCCTGGGATGGTCCATACGAGGTGGTCAAGAGGCTTAATCACGTCGGCTATCGGATCCGTCGAAACCCCAAGGCTAAGTTAAAGGTGGTCCATTTAGATCGACTCGCTCCCTACCATGGAGAGGATGTTACTGATCGGGACGATCAGAATTAAAAGGGAGGCAGTGTTACGAAATTTACCAAAACCGACCCTGTTTCAATCCAGTACGACAACGATCGCTGGGATATAAAAAAAAGCTAGAAGGTTCGGACGGGAGAAAAACTTATCTCGATCATAACTCGATAACTATAAAATTGACACTGGATTATACTAGAGAATTCGATGCTGATTTGAAAAGAAGGACCCATCCTCGCAGCAGTTAGTTAGACACCGGCGACGAGCGTATAGTGTAATGTTATTGTGATATTTGAATCAGCTGTTTTAATGTAAATAAACTTCTAGAAAAGTGAAAGTGAATATTAGTTTTACAATTTTAAATTGAACCCACGGACTAAATTGCAATATCATAACATTTCTTTGTAAAATGTCCTAATTCAACCTGTATAACTGTAATTATACTCCGACAAATATTTCAACTATCCTATATAAGCAACTACTTGTGGATATTAATCAGTTTTTTTAACCACCCTTTAAACTATAATTCTACTCTATTTTATATTTCAACAACACTTTATAAACAACTGCTTCTAACATTTTTTCAACCCGTTTCATAACTACAATAACTCAAGAACATAATTGAAATAGCCTAACTATTTATGAGCCAAGAATTTAACTTTTTTTATCCACCCCGTATAAATGTAATTCTTCTCCACCCATTTTTCAGCTACCTGGTATATGCAACTATTTTAGGCTTGCCCAGTTCAACTCTTTTGCACCACGTCGTATAACTAATTCCACTCCCCTCTTATTCCATATATCAGTTGATTTTTTTAAAGTCCAAACAAGTTACATTGGCATATTCCAAATTTTGAATAAAAGCTAAACTAACGCAAGTATCTAATATTTGGTGCGTGCGCCGGAAGCAATTCTGTGTTTCCTGAGATTGTAGTAGTTTTTTCGCTAATTCTACCGCCTGTCAATGTAAGGAGATAAAGTGGATACCAGATTTTAAGTCAGACTATAGGATTTGCATCAAAAAAAGATTCAGCAAAATCAGTTCAGTAGTTCTTACGTGATGCCCGAACAAACAAACAAACAAACAAACTACAATTTTATAACAGTGTAGAAGACTAACGAAAATATTTACCAACATGGTATCAAATAAATTGGATGATTACCAGTAGAACGGTCAGACTTTCGCAAGGACTATAGTACTATAGAACATCTGCAGACAATACGTACACTTATAAAAATAGTGTACACTTAAACCTAGATTTTGTATACTATAATGACGTATTTGATTATATAGAATTATGGTTCTTCCAGGGACTGAATAACGCCAGAATAGAATCTAGATATAGAGGTGTCCTCAAGTAGATATATGACTAAGCTACCAACTAAATTAGCTTAGCGGAAACTATCATTATTACTAAAAAATGAAAATGAAAACAGGAATTAGGCAGGAGGACACCATCTCCCTAAAATTGTTTACTCTTGCACTGAAAGATGTGTTCGAACTGGGAGTAGGCGAATAGCTGTTTGACCCAACTGAGATTCGCTTATGATATTCTACTCATAAGCAACACAGTGGAAGACAAGGGCGCACCCAGCTTTTGGTTTAGGGAGGGGCAAAATTGGAAAAAAATGGTCTAGAGAGGGACAAATCAGGCATTTTTTGGTCCATGGTGGGCCAGTCAGCAATTTCATGGGAAGCTTTAATGACTCATGGCTGGTTTTTCTGGTGCAGGAGGGGCAGCGCTTCCCATGTCTACCTCGGTACGCCTTTGGTAGAAAACCTTCGACTCAGAGATGGTCGAATTAAAATGAATTTAAATAAAAACAATGTGATAACGGAACAAAATATTAAAATCGAAATAGTCAACGAGTATTTATGTCTAAGACCAAAAATAACACTGTTTAAGCACTTTCTGGGAAATAACTCCACAATCCACGAAATTTACAAAGGTTACAGGGTAGCACATCATTCTAGGTGCGATGTTATAAAATGCGATCAAAGAGTTTTGTTGTTTCAGTGATCCCATTAAAATCATAATGGAAAACTTAGGAAAAACCCTATGAACTATCCCGATACCGGGTTGGTCACAAGGACATGACCATTGTCAATTTCTTGCTTAATGATCGGCAGCCAGGAACGATTGTATCGCTACTACGGAGGTACTAGCGATACAATAATTTCCATTTCACATAATTAGAGAACTATATTTTAGTTTTCGTTTCGTGTTGTATTGTTCTTTGTGTAATATAACTGAATTTTGAAATTGTATTAAATGACTATGGTCTCCAAGCATGTTCACAAATTGGTTAATCAGTCTTTCGTTTTTTAATGTAATTTTGTGTTCTTTTATTTGAACATTTAGAAGTCTAGAAGTTCCTTCAATACAGAATTTATTATATTCACAAGGAATTTTGTAATTGCATTTTTTTGTATTTTGAGGTGGGTATTTTTTGGTTGTGTTTTCGATATAATTGATTTTAGTGTATTTCCTGTTTCAAATGATGTTTTAATATTATATCTGTTGCCCACTCTTGTTAGTCTTTCTGAGGGACCCTCCATGGATGGCAAAATTAATGTAGTATTGTGATTATCTTAAGTCAGTGTTGTTTGGCGAAGTTTGGTGAAGTTTGGTGTTGGTTGTTAGCGAACGTTTGGTATTCAACTTCTTTATTTAACTGGGCGAGCAAAACCAAACGACAGAGATCCGATGAAGTATTTGTATTACCTGAACTGAGCTGAAGTGGAAAAGCTCTGAAATCCAGACGTTCCTATAAATGAAAAAAGAAAAGTATTCAACACTTGTACTCTCAACGAGCTACAGAAAGGACTATCACTATGTTGGGAATCTCCCTAAGAGACCGTATTAGAAATGAGGAGATTAGGCGCAGAACAATAGTAGAAGTAAAATTGTATAAATGTGGAGCACGGTGGGGCATATGGCTCAGTAGGAATACAATCAATGACAGAACTGTGGAATGGTGACCAAGCGAAGCACAGGAAGAACAACAAAACGCCAGATAGATGATATTAAAAGAACAGTGGAACGGCCAGATTGAAGAAAGTGGGGAGGCCTATATCCAATAGTGGATGCAGACAGGTTGTTAAATACAGTAGTAGTAGATGAATTTACTAGAAGAACAACCTTAATTGATATTAACAATATAAATAAGAAACAAGCCGATGACAGCCAAATACAGGGATTTTAAACAAGGGGACAATGAGGCATAATGAGACACGAATAACACATGAGCTATAATACCAACTGTTATTTCAGCAACAGAAATAGTTCCAAATTAACTAATAAATAATTTAAATTACCTCGATCTGAAAGAGGATCTTTATTAATTGAGGCAAGAAGCCGTCCTTCTACGAACAGCCTAGATTGTCAGAAAGTTCATAGCTAACTTGATGCAAGACAACAACCATAGAACTGATAACCTCGTACGGATTCCCACAAAGCCATATCATTTTGATACCTACAATATGTGGGTTTTAGTGAATTCCTTACAGAAAGGGCGTCTACCATAAATTATATGGACAAGTATTTGGGATAACTATATTAATATTAACATAAAAAATACATTTTCGGCTGTACTCATGATTCAAAGGTAAGGGGGAATAAATTGGTGAAAAGACCACAAAAGAACAATCCTTCAGCGTGGGTCCAACATTTAGCTAAATCACGTTGGAACTCTAGACTTAAAGTTGAAACAAGAAATAATATATGATGAAAGAAGTAAGTAAATATCATTTAAATATAAGTACTACAAAAATAATGAGACTATATAATATTAAAATCATATACATATTTTGTCTTAAAACATTTTTTTTGTTTACTGTACAATACATTGCTTTTACAAGTACCAGTACACAATTTTCAAATAATAAAATTTGTATTTTAACCCTTGATTCGCTCTTAAATACACAAATAAGCTTTTATGAAACAATTTATGATTGTATATTTTTTGCTAACTAGGCGAGGTTAATGTTGTATAAAATTGTATTTCTCGTTTTTCAGAATTTTTCAAACACAAAATTTAACCCAACTAAAACGACGACCTCATAGATGCAACTTAAGCTTTGTGAAATCAATTTGGGTGTTCTTGAAAGATGCTGGCACGTGGAACGTGCTTAAGGATGTACTAACTCTTAAAATCTGAGAATGGCTTGTTAGCAAAATTTTATCTTTTAGAATCTATTTTATTTGCGAAGCGAAAGCAACTTACTGCTCCATCTATTAATAGCTTAGCTAGTCTCTTTTATTAATTTTAAAATTTCTTACCAAAAATAAATAAAAGCTAGGTGGGGAACTTTCAACAAAGTTTTTGAATAAATCTTATATTTAAAAGTCAATAGCTGTTCGCTAAAACTCACAAACGACTTGAACAAATTCAATATTTTATTTGTTTTATTTGGTCTAATAAAAGGGTGGTTTAGAAAGAATATAAGCAGGGAGAAACTATTTCGGAGCACTTCAATAAACATATCATTGCGTAGCTATCGGAAACAGCTTGAAAACACATTTCGAAGAAGCTACCGGAAACCGCTAGAGAAAACTTTGCGGAGCTACCGGGAACATCTAGAACAAACTGCGAGGCTACTGGGAACAGCTATACAAGTTGATACTAGAGATGTGAAAAGTTGAATTTTTAGTCGCATATTTTATGTTTTACAATGTAGTGATCTTCAAATAATTGATATTTATAATATGGATGCAAATAAAACTTATTGTACGAAATTTTCAACTAATGGTTTAACTGTTTCACAATAAATGATATTAAATGTGACATTACCTTTCTCCTTTCCTAAAGTTTACCTTAAAACTTAATGTTTTGGTCAAAATTTTTTGGCAATTAGATAATTCTGGGTCACACTGTACCTATCAGCTTACAAGAATAATATTTTTAGTTAACATGATGATATTTCCAATGTAGAGTATATTTCAGAATAGAAACAATAATTGTTTTAACTGCAAAATGTCTTGTTTGCAAAATTCTTTTTTGGGATTCAGCAGTGCTTCTTGTAGAACAAATTAATTTATAAAGAAAACATTTTAGGTCTTCTTTTTAGCACTAAAGCTTACGATTTTTGTTACAAACAATCTGGCAGCCCTGTCTCTACTATTATGTGTTTGTTATGACAATCCTTTTCTATATAAATTTTAACTATGACAAACCTCACATTTCTCCGTGTCCACAATTGACTTAAACAGAGGGTGGTGCGTTCCCGCAATTTGTTTAGTGTATTGTTTTCAATTTGATTGAATTACTTCATTGATTTTTAAACTTCTGCACCTTTTCTAAAACATTCCGTCTCGCTAATGCTAATTGTAAGTGTGTTTTTGCGTGTAAAATATAGACAGTATTGTGATTCGTGGTTCGCATCCCGAGCTATTAGGACGCTTGGGAAGTTTTCGTGTTTGTGCTCCGAACTGTTCGGACATTTTTTGATTCCGTCTGAAGAGACGCCGCTTATTGTTGTTTTTTTGCGTTACGAGTCGCGAGTTAGTAGCTCCGTTTGTAACGACCGCTAAACCGCTTTCATTTTGTTTCTTTTGTGTTTACAAAAGCGCATCATTTGTTCTTAAACCCGCATTTTTTGTATGCTCAATCAATGAACACTACGTCGCTATTTTTTGTGTTGTCCAGATGAAGCTCTAAGAAACTGTTCCTGTTCACGGGGCTAGCCTCTGAAGAAAGAAGAACCGAGAAAACACCCTTTGCAGAGCTTCGACGTAAAAGGTCAGTGATTAACTTTTATTTGGTGAATTACTTTACGTGTTTATTGATTGTTCCGCTAAAGGTCCTTCGTCAATTATATACTTGCATTGAACCAGCATTGAACTAAAACCGCAACATCTAATTCATACATTTTTTTGAATATTCTTCTCTCTATGGAATGTGCATCGAAGATTTTCCATAACAGAGGGTACAACGTCTCTTTTCACGTATCTATTAATGTACAAATTTTTTCTCTAAGCAATCCGTATACCTGTCTCCTATTCTGTTTTTGACATAGAATAAATAGTTTTTATTATTCTACACTCTTCCTCTACATAAACTTTAACAATGCAAAATGTCACAATATTCTGTGCATCCAATGGGCTCAAAAGGGATACAACGGTGTCTCTTCACATATTCGTATAAATATTTTCCTCTTCAAGCAATTTAGCACCTCTACTATTCTGTATTGGACACTGGCACTTAGAGAGAGCATAAACAATAGGTCAGTTCCAACACGACAAATATATTCTCTTGCAAGATTTATTTCCGCTCTGCTTACCATTTTGTGTTACCACTGACTGACACCATTAAAGTCCGCCCCA
The DNA here is from genome assembly GCA_034190945.1 of Octodonta nipae. Taxonomy (NCBI): domain Eukaryota; kingdom Metazoa; phylum Arthropoda; class Insecta; order Coleoptera; family Chrysomelidae; genus Octodonta; species Octodonta nipae. Next base: position 79,870,288 of record CM067217.1, on the reverse strand, counting down.
TATGGGAAACTCTTTAATTAATAGACCTAAGTAAAATCAGGCTTAACCAACAGTTTATGCTTAGAATTTAAAAAAAAATGATGCCGAAAACTCTCAGCAAGTTTTCATAGATGTTTGCAGAAAATGAAAAAAAAATTACATACCTTCATTTTACGTATATATACAGAATTTGAGTCATGTAGAATAATGTTGAATGTTGAATGTTATTTTCCTCTTTATTTGAACAAAAATATTTTTTTAAACTTCAGTTGACCAAATCCGGGTTATTGTATTTACACTCAATCAATTCAGCACACAGGCCTATTGTTTATAAATTTCTCATTCAGATGTTATTTTTTTACAAAGTTCATAATTAAAGTTTTAACATGTTTGTTGCAAAGTTCGAATAATTTCAACAATTTTTCGCGGAACGGTTATTTTTTATATGATAAATATATTACAAATATTAGCGAACATTTTCAATAATTTTTATATTGCATTTTTATAACGTTTAATTTTTAATCAACGGCATCCAGAAAAAAAACCTTTATGATGCAACTGTATCAAGAATAATTGAAAAATTCAAAAGCACTTGTTCGTTAGGAAATTAGTTTAGAAAACTATATACTCCCAGTAAGTACGATGAAGATGTTCAGCTCAGTGTTTGTTTAGGTGTTGTTGAACAGGGACAAACTTAACTTTTCTAATATTAGTAAAACAAGAAATTATAGGAAAGCATAAAAATAGCTACTAAAAAACAAATTTAGATCTTACAAGCCTCAAATAAACAGGTTAAAAAAAATGTGATTTTTCTTTCTGCGTTCAAGAAAAGATAGAAGAAGGCATCCCGTTTCCGTACACAATATTATATTAATATACGAAGCAACTTTTAGTTCAAAGGACCATAAATTCTCATAATCGTCGAGGGGCTTAAGAAAATCACAATTTTTAATAGAATCTCGTGATCGATATTCATTAAGACGAATGTGTGGTGTGGATTCTTTAATAATCAATATATTTCTTTAGGGAAAATTTAACGGGTGAAAGATACAGTAATTTTCTGATAATGAATTAAATGAGGTGCTGGATAATTTGCCCTTAAACATTAGAGGAAATTCTTGGTAGAAACTTGAAGGCGCACCAATACATTAAACGAAAATAGTAAAGCATCTCGCAGTGAACTTTTCAGAGGTAAAGTTATAGGGGGCCATATAACAAAATATTGGCCACCCTGATCGCCCAATTTAACTCCTTTAGATTTTATTTTTTGGAGTTACCTTAAACAAAACTTTACAAGCAGCGACCATTCAAAAACATTCAACATTTGGAATATCCGTTAAACTATTATTTATGTTGAGAAGATAGGTTCAAATACAGAAATGTTGTTTGACGGATGTTTGAACTCTTCATATAATAATGTTTGATAATTTGTTCTGGTATTATATTGTGTATTGACATTTTAAGACTTTATTAACTTATACCATATTTAGTAATAGTATTGTATATAAACTGTATTTTGAATTATTGTCCTGAGTTATGAGTAGAAGCTTTTTTCAGTTGTATTATACATAGCTAATTTCAGAATCTAACGATATTCGATAATTATTCATATGACTAAGACATTCTGCACACGGAGCGTATCGTCATAGATGCGACATACGGAATGTATACGCTTTTGTGCTGCTCACATGTGTTTTTATATAGAACTGTTTTCTGAACAATACTTGTGGCATATTTTTCAATGTCTAAGTACTTCTTGGGAAATAACACCACAGTTATTTCCCAAAAAGTACTTAGACATTTATATAGAACTGTTCATGAGGCGTCAGCTGTAGGGATTCGCCGAAACAGACAAGCTGCATTTTTAGGTTGAAGGACTGCATTTTTATGAAAAAGGGGCTGATAAAACCACGAACGTTGTGTAATTAATTGAAAATCACCAGTGTTTGTACAATAATACCTTACAGGACTATTCCAGAAAGGATGTAACATATTTATTTCTATTGTAACATAACTTCTGCAACGGGTAATCTCCTATTACAATTTCTGTGGATATAGGGATGCACCCAGAATCTTCTTCTTTTTTTAATTCGACGACGCAGATAGTAGACGATTAATAAACCTTTTTCGTCTCTGGACATCGATTCAACTGTCATTCAACTTGAATTTTGTCTAAACCTGTATGTTTAATGTACGCTCTGTGTACATTCTTATAGGCATATAGGAATCGTCGCTGCCAGACGAAAATTCTTTGCGTCTAGGATAAGCTCCGTGCGCAGTCAGCCATAGTGTTTGCATAACCTGTAGACAGTAAAATGGAATCCAAAAATTATTGAAAATGTTCTTTATAGTTTGTGTATGTATGTATGTATATATCATCAAAAAATATATGATATCTCCATTTATTTAAAAAAAAAATGGTAAAACTATTGGATTGTTGCCAAAAACATTTCAAATTTTTATTTAAGACGAAACTTTCTTTTTAAAAAATAAACATCTGAAAAAATTATAATAAATTTGGACAGCGATGTATTGCTTGAGTGTAAATTCATTAACTCGAATTTGGCCAACTTATGTCAAACTTTGTCAACTTTTGGTCAAAAAAAAACTTTGTTCTAGATGGCTCAAATGTTGTACATACTGGTACATTCATACATACAATGAAATTAAAAATAAATTTTTAGATACAATTTTCGAAATTTTCTGCAATTTTTGAAATAATGTCAATTTTGACAGCTATGAAAAATAGCTTGCTGAGACTTGTTGGCATCAGTTTTGTTTGAATACCAAACTGATGGCTAAGTAAAATGTTACCTAGGTCACTGAATCTTAAAACATCAACTTTTTTATATGCAAATTATGCGAACACTTAATTTACACTAAAGACCAAATGAATTTTCACAATTCTCATATTCTAAGCAAACAACTTCCCTAATACCCCTACGACTTAAAGTGGATGCTAAATATGTGTCATTCATAAACTCTCACTAATAGTTAATAGATTTATTAATCTATTTATAACATAACTTCCGTACACTACGAAAATAATTGTAAATATCAACGCAAACGATGTGTATATAATTTTATAGCTTAATTACATTAACAAACTAATGAATTCCATTCCAAGAATTGCTGCTGGGAGAACCAAGTTTAATATCTAAGTCGGTTTCATCGGTATGTACTAGGGTCCATTCGGTGTTTCTGCTACCAACAACCGGAAACAAAAAGAAACTGTTTATATTTATAATACTATAAAATTATGTGTGAGTGTAGAAACAATATTAAGCGAAAAGAAACAATATATTTCATTACAACTGAATAAATATTAAAATAAATAATTCTGTAATCATGCAGTACGTAATAATAAACACTGGTGGTAGTTATTACAAATATTTTAGTCTGAAGCTGGTGGACAATGTAACTCGTTCCTCGAAGTTTCCTTGGACTTCCATCGTCTTGTAATGGTTGGTTTCAATAGCTTTGTATCATCATCAGGTGAATGCTGATTGACCTGATGACCTGATGACGATAGCAGATACAAAGCTATTGAAACGTTGTGAGATCAACTATTTCAAGACGATGGAAGTCCAAGGAAGCTTCGAGGTATTACAAATATCTTTAGTTTTATAATGCTAATAAAATATAGAAATTTAATTTAAAAATTTTATGCATTAAGCACAATATTCAATGATTGCAAAAATAAGTATTTCATAATTATCTTGTCAGGACAGCCTGTAACACCTAGAGAGGACGTCCGCAGGGGACAAATAGGAGAATGCCATCAAGGGTTTGTATCCAGTTAGATCGGCGAGGAGAGGGGATTCCAAACAAAATAAATTAACATTCGCGAATCAAACAATTTGTGAAGATGAGCTGCGGTGATAGTGACCCATCTAAAAGACGAAAACTTTGTAAAGAAACCCTGGTATTCCAGCAGAAGTTGAGTCGTTAGTCTAGCAGTGATCCATGCTTAACAATATACACAATATAATATTGACATAACCACACTTACAGAAACCAAAAAATAGAAAGAGGACGAGAAAGAAATACAATACATACTTCTGCATAGTATTCTAGCTAAGAATATTATGAACTTGTGAATGAACGAATAACCATTTTAGAAATAGAAATAAAAGGAAATAAAATTTTAATATTAGCAGGCTATGCTCTAACTGATAATAGTCATCGAAATTCAAAAGACAATTTTGAGAACGTGTTAAGTTCTACTTACCAACTGATACCCCACAGGAAATACGATTAGTGGGAGACCTAAATGCACTTGTTGAATTAATACAAATAACTTTCCATAGGAAGATATGGAGAAGAACTTATAAACGAAAATGTAAATATAATGATAGAGACAGGTGCAAATAGAGCTCATATACAAATATACGTGGTAGCAACACACCGAAAGTTAAAATCTATATTATAAACACAAATTAAAGAATTAAAGCGCAATGTATAAAGCATTCACTGGAGCTGAATCTGAAACATCATAGACTAGTAACTATTAAATTACATATAAATTAAATTATATTATATGGTATGATATGATAACAGATGAGAACCAATTTAAACCAGGAAGATACGAAGTAGATCTACTGAAACAAGGTTCTATACGAACGCACAACCAACGATTGGGAATACATATTTTCAATGAAGCAGAACGTAATGTAGAAAAAAGCTATACTTAACTCACAAACAACATTTATAAAGCCACTTATTAAGCACTGAAGGAGGAAACAATCATTAAACAGAAAAGTTAATACACATGAACTTAAAGAATTAATAGATAACAAAAAGGAATTGTATATATAAACGCATGACCACTAACTAAAAAAAGAGAACCCAACGTGTAAGAATTCACAATAGAGTAGAAACACGCAAAGAAAAAAGCTGATTTTGGAATAAGAAATGTGGTGAAATGGGGAGCAACAAAAATTAGGTCTAAGAATAAATTTCAAAAGGACGAAATATTTCGTTGTATGTGGACAACGAAAGGATATAACAAAGGACTCGAACTTGTAAATCAACTCAAATAACTCAGGGGCAACTGTAAAACTAAATTCAATATTCTGGTCGGAACAAATACCTAAAAAAATAAAAAACGAACAGGTAAGAAAATTGCAAAATGTATTCCGCTACATGAAGCAGAAAATTAGAAGACCAAGACACGATATAAAGAAATAAATTGGATCACATAAAAAATCAAGATGGGAGCACATCACACCGTAGTTCAAAAAATAAAAGATCGGAGATTAAAATGGCATATACAAATGAGACGGATGGAAAAAACTAGAGATGAGGAGACCAAGACTAGCTAGTTTAAATGTGCATTCCAGTTCAGTAATATCGTTGGCGAATTTTACTCAGAGTCGTATTCATGCCTAGATGACCTCCGCCAATCTCATTATGTACTTCGGTCAGAACGGAGGTTAACTTTTTCTTTGAGACTATCATCTGAGACTTAATTTTTCTTCCATCATTGCCTTCCCAGATTCCCAGATCCTCTTCAAAGTCACAATAACTTTATGACGCCCGAGTAGCTAGCTACCTCGTCCCACCGTGCTGGCCTGGTTTCGCTCTCTTCTTGATCAAAAGAATTAGTTTAACATCTTGGACTTAATTCCACCGCTATAATTGTTGACCGGTAACATACTAAAATTAAGAGTTTTCTTAACACCCTCTACAAATTTAAAGCATACATTCTAAGACCAATTTTACTCAAAAAACCATTTAGTCGAGGCAATGAAGCACAAAAATTAGCCTCTCTAGCAATTTTTTGTGCAGTACGATGGATCAAATTGTAGTTTTTTGCATTCAATTCGTGCAAGCGTTTACAAAGTTCCACTGATAATTCGTGGAATCGGCATTCATCCGGTATATCGGGGAATCGGAAATATTGTTAGTTTGGTGCATCAAGGTCGGCGGCTTGCTTTGATGTAGTTCGCGCAGAATCTACTCTAGTCTTTGAAGTTCTGGAGAATGCCGAGAAGACATATATAAATACGGAGAGCTGAGGAAGCATTCATGGAGTATTCGACTGCCGTATAGTAAATATAAATTGTAAATAGTTCTGTGAATATAAGTTGTGTTAAAGTAGTGGAAATAAATTAGAGTGAGTTGGACTGTGTTTTTAAATGAGTGTGTGTAAATAAAAACATTACAATTGATAAACGGTTGTTAATTATTACAAACTTTTTTTTTAACTTAGAGCCAACATATAAGAAATTTCTTTGTCTTATGGCTTTTGACATTTCAGGCAGTTTTATCTTCACATTTATTTGAAATCTTGTATATTGTGTTGGTATATTTTGATTAAATATCGCTTACAATTTTAAGATAATTATTATCAGTCGAAAATTGTTTGCCTAGGTTGTAAATTAAATTATTTTAATAATTCTTTTTTGAGCAAATTCTGCTTTTTGGAAATAACAGCACAATACACCAAATTACTGTATATTGTCAAACGTTTCGGGATCTAGGTCAGACCCCGTTGTGGATGGCAAAGAAACTATGAAAAAAGGGACAATTCATATAATAATGAAGTTCCTTTCAAGGGGCGATCATGTGGCGTTCCTATGTGCGACTTGTGCATTCACCAAAAATACGATCAAAAAATTTTGATGATTCAGTGATCCCATTAAAATCATAAGGAAAAACCTTATGAACTATCCCGATACTGGGTTGTTCACAAGAGCATGAACATTAGCAATTTCTTCCTTAATCTTCGGCAACCAGCAACGATTGAATTCTACGGAGGTAGTAGCGATACAATCGTTTTAATTTAACTAAATTAAAGCAGACTATTTTAGTTTTCGTTTCGAGTTGTGTTCTTCTTTGTGTAATATAACTGAATTTCGAAATTGTAGAGGTTTCTCCAATATAGAATTTATTACTTCACAAGGAATTCTATAAATGCATTTTTCTGAGTTGGTGTTTTTTGGTTCTGTTTTTGATATAACTGACTTTAGTGTCTTTCTTGTTTTAAATTGTTTTTTAATATTATATCTGTTGCCCACTCTTTTTAGTCTTTCTAAGAGACCCTGTATGTATGGTGTAGTTATTGCAGTAATGTAATTATCTTGGGTGTCAGTATTGCTGAGTGTTGGATGTTACCGAGCGCATGGTATTCGATTTTGTTTAACTCTTTATTAATAATTTTTTGGGTAATTAATGTCAGACAGCACATGTTTTATAAACATTTTTTCTTCATTAAATTTATTAATGTTAGATCAGTTGGTTTTTGCTCTGTTATATAGAGATTTGATGATAACTCTTTTTACAGAATTTGATTATAGTAAAAGTTGAGATATCTGTTAATGTGAGTCTGTTTTCTGTAAACTTGTGTTTTAAATGTCGATTGGGTTTTTGCTATTAAAAAGTCTAAGAAAGATAATTTGTTCTTCAAATTTTTCCATAAAAATCTTGTTGGTAGAAGTCATTATTAAGTTGAAAATATGTTGTTTTTGTACAAAATGTCATTAACCCTTATCACAGCAATAGACAATTGTGAAAGTTAATTTAGTAAACAATCAGGTTTTAATCGTGCTTTTGCGATGGGAAGTGTTTTGGTGACAAAAACTTTCTTGTATAGATTTACAATGTCAAAACTTGCTAGTGTGAAACTATTTTTGTATTGTATGTGTGATAATTTTTCTAAGAAATTTGTTTAATAGACCAATTTATCTGGTTTCTAAATAGTAGTCAAATGGAACTCTTATAGGACAAACCAAAAATGTTCTTGGAGAATGGCAAATAATCTGTTTTTTGTACATTGTCACGAAATTAATACCTAACCATCTAACTATTTTTCATAAATTTATATTAATTCTGCAGAAGAAATTATAATGGGTTAATTTAAGTATTAAATAAAAGGGAGGAATCCCGTAATTAAAGTCCTTAAATGAGTTGCAATCTTGCGTAATTTGTAGTTCTTGTTTTCTATTTAAAAGATAGCTACTTAAGAGAGATAATGATACGCCTCGTAGCCATGATTGACGGTGCCAAAGACTTTAGCCAAATCTAGAAAAACATTCGCACTAGGTTATGGTCACAGTTTTTCGTGATGTCCGTATATGTTCGAGGTTTCGTTCTTAGTAGAACTATATTTTTTAACGTTTTGACAAAATATAATCAAAACCAGGCGAAAATAATTTTTGGTAAAAATATTATACTTTTAATTTCCAATTATTATTATTAAAAATTTCACAAATCCGAAGGGTTATTTTCACGTATATTTTGGGAAGTGCAGATTCCAAGATTAGAGTTGCCACAGCATTTCATTTAATTTATTTGAATATTAATATAAAGTTTTCAATAGTTGTTGGCTATTAGATTTATTTTTAATTAATTATCTAAATATGATAATTTTCTTTAAGTTCTCTTAAAAATATGACTACTTTATGATTGTAGAAAAACGAATTACTTTGTTTTATATGACGAATTTATTTATTTATTTAATAAATAAACATAAAAACCGTGACTAGTTTCGACAATACTATGTCATTTTCAAACGGAAACAAATTAATGACTGACGACAAAACATTTGGAAACAGATCGAAGGGTCTTTTCTACAACAATAGATATGTGTTAAATTCTCGGAAGGTTCCCATAAATATGGCATTTATTGTGTATAAGAATATTGCATAGAAACAAAGTGGTAAACTAATTAAGAAAATTCAAATATATCATTTTTGATTATTCGTTACTTGAAAAAATTTCAAATAGGATGCTATTTTTAAAATCTACCTGCTCGTTAAGTAGTAAATTGCAAGAAAGGGAATTATTATGGCTTTTGTAAATTTCTATGTTCTCAAGTGTTTCAATAAATGGTTTAAAATTGTTATAGTGAATGATCTCTGTTTTTTGTAATTTAGGAAATGTATGCCCTGTAGTAAGAAAATAATTTGCAAATGTTGAGTCAGTTTTATTTAATCTAATGGAACGTAAGTGTTCAAGATATCGAATATTGAAATTTCTACAAGTCATACTAAGGTAAAAGCTATTGCACTCTGAACATTTTAGTTTATATACTCCAGATTTCAAGAACTTATTTTGACTTTGGCGTTAAAAATATGATTTGACAATTTTGATTAGGATCTAAAACTAACTTTAATATTATGCTTTGACAAAAGTTTCGCTGTTCTCTCACTTGTGGTTCCAACATAAGTAAGGCTAACGTATTTAAATTGAACATTGTTATCTTTGATTTTTTGATAGATTAAATTTTACGCAGTTTGACTTTCTTTCCGGGAAATAAGTTTATTAATTAACTTATGGTTATAGCCGTTATTAATGGCTATGCTCTTGATGATATTCAGTTCGTTCTTTAAGTCAGTTTTGGAAAGGGTTAATGTAAGGAGCTCTATGTATCATCGATTTGTATGCTGCTAGTTTGTGTGAGTGTGGACTAAAAAATGATTCTGGGGTAGAAGTGTCTGTAAATGTTGGCTTTCTGAAGACACTGAACGTGACTTTATTATGTTTATTGGTGAGGGTGAGATCTAGATAATGGATAGATGAGTTACTTTCAGTTTCCAGAGTAAACTTGATGTTACGATGTACACTATTAAGAAATGATAGGAAAGTGTTAAGTTGTCTCTTTGTGTCTGTAAAGTTAGCTAAAATGTCGTCGACATACCTATACCAGAATAAAATATGTTTTTTGCTAAGCTCGGACATTACTGTTTCTTCTAAATAAGACATGAAAATATCTGCCAGTAATGGGCTAAGGGGTGAACCCATTGCCAAACCTGATTTTTGCTTATACAATTTATTGTTGAATGTACAATAATTTTGGATCATGCACAATTCAAAGCTTTTTTCATGTCCATTTGTGCTATTGGGTTGAGTCTGAAGTTATTAAGGATGTCGGATATTAAGGATAGATATTCTTTGGGTGAGATGCTCGGAAACATGTTCGATACGTCAAATGATACTAGAATACCATTCCCAGGTATATTTTGTTTTTGGATTGATTTCGTAAGCTTTATAGAATTACTTATAGCAAACTGTGTTTTAAAATTAGTTAGGCGTCTGAACTGTGAGTTTAATTTCATTGCTAGGTTTCTAATAGGTGTATTTATAAAAGAGACTACAGGACGAATTGGAGTATTGCCTTTGTGATTTTTGATGAGTCCATAAAGTTTAGGGGGTGAGGGATTTTTGGTAGTTAATCTATGTTTCTCGTAATTATTGATAAAGGACGGATTATCATTTAAAAAGGATTTTCTTTTCTTTTGAATGTCGTTTGTTGGATCTTTTTTAATTTCTTTAAGGTCTGATTCTATGAAAGTGGACATCTGATCTTGATAGTCTTTTGTGAGAATGATAACTATTGCATTTGACTTATCGGCTTTGATAACGGTGAGATTATTGTCTTTAATTTTCTTTTGAACTGATTTTAATAATGATCTGTTAGTATTGCTCTATTTATTTATTTAGCGGAAGTTATGGATTTTAGGACTTTAAATTTGGTGTCATTGGAGTTATTTGTGTTTTTTAGAGCATATTCTACTTCTGATACAACCATTTCAGCATACGATTTGGTATCAAAAAGGGTGTAAATTTAGGGCTATTACTTAATAATTTCTGTTCTTGTATACTAGAAGGGATATTTGAATAATTGACTACTCTGTCAAATAATTTGGAAATTTGAGATTGAATAGGAAGATGAGCATTTTTTGATTTTTATTATCTAGAAGTTTTTTAATTTTCTTGGACTGAGTAAGATATTTTTGGTGAATAAATGAGCTAACAATGTCTTTTACTTTATCTATGAAGAGGTCAAATACAATGGGGTGGAGTTTGTAAGAAATTTCAGAGTACAGTACCTTTAAATATTGAGCTATGACTGATCTTTTCCGATATAAATTCTTGTTTTCTTCTTTAAGCCATAGGGTTTCTGCTTTTTGTACAATTTTTGATGATGTTGGTGTCTTGGAACTGGTCTTCAGACGGATGTAGTCTGGTGCTATGTGGAGTTTCAAGCATTGTGAGTTAAACCAAATATTTTGGCTAGTTGTTTGTCGTTTTTTCATCAATTTGAGGAATTGTCTGGTTTGGATTGCTGTATTTGCATTCTTCAAATAGTTGATGGTGGAAGCCATTACTTTGTGATATACTATCATTATGATTGTAGAAAAACGAATTGCTTTGTTTTATATCACTAATGTATTTAGTTATTTAATAAATAAACATAAAAACCGTGACTAGTTTCGACAATACTATGTCATTTTCAAACGGAAACAAATTCATAAATGACGACAAAACATTTTGAAACAGACCAAAGGGTCTTGTCTACAACAGTAAGTATGTGTTAAATTCTCGGACGAATTACATAAATATGGCATATTTTGTGTATAAGGATATTGCATAGAAACAAAGTGGTAAACTGATTAAGAAAATTTAATATATCATTTTTGATTATTCGTTACTTGAAAAAATTTCAAATAGGATGCTATTTTTAAAATCTACCTGCTCCTTAAGTAGTAAATTGCAAAGAACGGAATTATTATGGGTTTTGTAAATTTCTATTTTCTCAAGTGTTAATAATAATATCCGACATCCTTAATAACTCCAGACTCAACCCCATAGTACAAATGGACATGAAAAAAGCCTTTGAATTGTGCCTGAGCCAAAATTATTGTACATTCAACCCCTTAGCCCATTACTCGCTGATAATTTCATGTCTCATTTAGAAGAAACCGTAATGTCCTCTGAGCTTAGCAAAAAACATATTTTATTCTGGTATGTCGACGACATTTTTGCTTACTTTACAGGCACAAAGAGACTACTTAACACTTTTCTATCATTCCTTAATAGTGTACATCGTAACATCAAGTTTACTCTGGAAACTGAAAGTAACTCATCTATCCATTATCTAGATCTCACCCTCAGCAATAAACTACTATCCCAGATTCATCTTTTAGTCCACACTCACACAAACTAACAGCATACAAATCGATGATACATAGAGCTCTTACATTACCCCTTTCCAAAACCGACTTAAAGAACGAACTGAATATCATCTAGAACATAGCCATTAATAACGGCTATAACCATAAGTTGATTAATAAACTTATTTCCCGGGAAGAAAGTCAAATTGCGCAAAATTTAATGTATCCAAAAATAACAATGTTCAATTTAAATACGTTAGTCTTACTTATTTTGGAACCAGAAGTGAGAGAATGGCAAAACTTTTGTCAAAGCCTACTATTAAAGTTAGTTTTAGATCGCAATCAAAATTATCAAATCATAGTTTTAACGCCAAAGACAAAATAAGTGATAAGTTCCTGAAATTTGGAGTATATAAACTAAAATGTTCAGAGTGCAATAGCTTTTACCTTGGTATGACCTGTAGAAATTTCAATATTCGATATCTTGAACACTTACGTTCCTTTAGATTAAATAAAACTGACTCAACATTTTCAAATCATTTTCTTACCACAGGGCATACATTTCCTAAATTACAAGAAACAGAGATCATTCACTATAACAATTTTAAGCCATTTATTGAAACACTTGAGAACATAGAAATTTACAAAAGCCATAATAATTCCGTTTCTTGCAATTTACTACTTAACGAGCAGGTAGATTTTAAAAATAGCATCCTATTTGAAATTTTTTTAAGTAACGAATAATCAAAAATGATATATTTAAATTTTTTTAATCAGTTTACCAATTTGTTTCTATGCAATATTCTTATACACAAAAAATGCCATATTTATGTAATCCTTCCGAGAATTTAACACATACCTACTGTTGTAGAGAAAACCTTCTGTCTGTTTCAAAATGTTTTGTTGTCATTCATGAATTTGTTTCCGTTTGAAAATGACATAGTATTGTCGAAACTAGTCACGGTTTTTATGTTTATTTATTAAATAAATAAATAAATTCGTGATATAAAACAAAGTAATTCGTTTTTCTACAATCATAATGATAGTATATCACAAAGTAATGGCTTCCACCATCAACTATATAACTACTTTGTTGAACTTATTAATGCCTTCGTAACCAGTTGTCGTCGGCTAATTTTATTTTTTAATTGTTGGGATGCATTTTTCTGTTCTTTTCTACATATTTCTGTGTCGTCTTCCGAACTCCCTTTAGTATTCTATTCGGTTAAGTTTTGCTAATCCGTGTTTTTTTCTACATCTTCTAGATCTTCTAGTTGATGTTCTTTATTTCATTAACAATAGCTTGTTTTTTGGCATTTGGGTGTTATGTTCTTGTAATTTTAAGCGACTTGTAAAGTGTCCAATGGTTTTTTTTCCTGTCTCTGAGGCATATATCATTTGCTACTGATAGGTTTTGCTCTTTTAAAATTTTCCGTTTCTCTTTGTTTTAAAGAATGTGATTTTTTTTGTTAATATACGAAGTAAATTGAACATTTAATAGCAGGGCTTCTTTACCATTAAAGTAATAGTTATTTACATCTGCGGTCTTTCGACAGGGTCTAAACTCGTGTTTAGCTTGATTAAATCAAATTCTTGGGTAGTTTTGGACTAATGAGGGTTGCCAAAAAAGAGATATTATTTGTTCTTGTTATTCTCTCTAGTGTTAGACATTAATATTTTAGCGGCTTGACGTTTGAGTTTGTGATGATCTGGTTGGCTATAACTTATTGGAAAGTGCGGTTATTGAAGTCTAATATTGTGGCATACATTCAGTAACAGTAATATATATACAGGGTGTGGTCTTGATGGTTGGTTGCGCTCGAAGAGTGTACATGAATCTGGTGCTCTAAAGCGAAATTTTCACTAATCGGCTTCAGAAGTGAACTTCGAGGATTGTTAGTGGATAAATTGTGATTAAAGTAGATTTATATTTATATAACTGTTTGGCTTTTGTGAATAGCTAATTGAGCTTGAGAACGCGATTGTACATATAGGTTAAGCGAGGCCCCCTCCTAAAATTAGTTACGAAATTGTAAGGCATGATTCACAATCAGAACAGGCTCAAAATAACCCGCAAGATATAGAAATTGCTGATATAGAAATTAATGAAGTTTCACAAAAAACAGTCAAAAAAAGAGAACAGATTCTATACAACTATTCATGTGCAACCTTTTGAGGTCTATATAGAATCAAAAGACACAAACCAGAAAGTAGACAGTAGTTCATTGCCTTAAATTAGCTATAATTATTCATGATATGAAAATAAATGATGTATGCAAGATTAACCGAAGAAGTAGTGGTCGTGTAGACATTGTATTTAGTAATTATAAAGCCGGGAGTAACTTTTATATTGAAATCAGAATAATATTCAGTACAATTTTTTTATACCATATAACAAAACCAGTTGCAAAGGTATTTTAGTGAAGAGGATATTATAAAATATTGTAGCAAGAGAGACTGGGAAGAGTTGTAGAAGCTAGACGCTTTAAGCGTAAAGTTAATTTTTCAGGCGAGAAATACACGTTGGAACCCAACAGTCTGTCTAACTTTCACAGGGTCATTGATTCCGAGAGACATTTCTATTCTGGGATTGCATTTCGAAGTGCTTCCTTATATGTTACCAATAATAATCCAAAGTTATAACTGTTTGAGATATGGCTATACAAAGAAAATGTGCAGGGGAAAACAAATGTGCAAATTGCGGTGAAAAGAAACATGGAGAAACTGTGTGGCATGAGATCTTGGCATTGTGATAGTATAGAACATAATAGTATTTCCAAAGTCTGCCCGGAATTCAATCGGCAGAAGCAAATCAAGGAAATTATGTCTTTTGAAAGCAAATCATACTTTGAGGCAAGAGAGAGGGTTCCACCCCTACCCAATAAAGGTCGTAGAGCAAAAGGATACAACCCAAAAAGCAATGATTTTCTAGCAGTGAGAAGGGAATCAGAAGAGGAAGTTTTTATCCAAATAAGGGAAAGAGGAAATAGTCTACAATTATGCAAGACCGCGGCCGAGCTATAGCAGGGTTACTGCTATGCCAAAAAAGAGGAGTGCGATGGATTTGGAGTCACCAAGATCAGGGTACTCAAAGGAACATGAAGCTTGTTTAGTGGCTCCCAATGAAAGAATGGAGAAGCCTAATACCTCAATAGTGGATTACAGTGGGCTTAGAGAAAAGGAAAAGGGTAAACCAGATACACAATCTATTCAAGTGGACACGAATATTAAAAGTGTAGAGGACATATATAAAGTAGCCAGCTTACTATCAATCCAAGAAAGGACAAAGGTACTAGATTACATGACAAAGCTCGAAAGTATTAGTGTTAAGTGGGTATCAAGTGGAGATGAAGATGAATTATAACACGAAATGGGTATGAAGGAGTAATCATGTTCATAAGAGAGGATTATGTATCTCAGAACTTAAAATAGGGTAGATGGACGTTGCCAGAGAAGTGTAACATCCAGGGGGTACTTCTAAAAGAGGTAGGAATACACTTCTACCACTGCTACTTACATCCGAATGCCAGGGTAAATGATAACAACTGGGAAGAGCTTATGAAGTAGCCGCTCACACCTTTTATTCTAATGGGCGACTTCAACGCGCATCATGTGTCATGGGGTAGCGAACACAATAATTTTAGGGGTGGGGTTATTGCAATATCGTTAGAGGAGCATGAGCTGGTAGTATTAAACAACAGAGACCCAACTAGACTGACAAGGCCAACAATCAGGAAATCGGTTCTAGACCTTACGATTGTATCGCAAAGCTTCGCAGCCAGATGTTCGTGGCAGAATATACCAGACTGTGGGAACAGTGATCACTTTCCATCGTTATGCAGTCTGTATGTAACACAGGACAGGGTTACACATAAGACAACTAGGTACTGATTGGAGTTCTTAGAAGGTACGAGGAGTTCTTAGAGATACTGGAATAGGCGGCAGAGGAAAGCATACAATCGACTTCGTCTCGCAAAGAATCCAGAAGTTCTCCAATATGGTGGGATAAGGAATGCTCAAAATGGATAACCTACAGAAGAGCAGCATTACGCAAATACCGCGTAGATAGCTGCTGGAATAATTATCTGGCAGCAAACAATATTATAGCCTTCACCAGGAAAAAAATGAAGTCTAAACGAAAGAACCACTTTAAAACTTTCTGTCGATAAATCGAAATACGCCACTCGAGTCCATTTGGAGAACCATTAACAAGATAAGTAACAGGCAGGCTAGGATCAACAATGTTACCAGACTACAGACGGAGGAGATTGCTGAAAAGATCCTCTACAACATGACAGCACCAGGAAACCTGGACATAGGCACATCAATACTCAGCTATAACGATAATAAGGATTTTGAAATAGAAGAATTGCTTATGACGCCAAAAGATAAAAAAGTTTCAGCTCCAGGAATGGACGGAATAAAGTACTTTATGGTAAGAAACTTACCAGGGGAGGGCAAGGTATAGCTGATCAACTTCATCAACCAAATAGTACGGGAAAATCGGTACCCTAAGCAATGGAACGAGACTATCATACATCCCATCTTGAAAAAATGAGGAAGGGGGAATTTATCCAACGAATTCAGACCTATTGCCTTGATATGCTGCATCCGGAAAGTAATGGAATATCTAATCAAGAACAGGGTTGAGTGGTGGGTAGAAAATCAGAATCTTATGCCTACATATCAGTAACGTTTCAGAAAGGGGAGAATAGCAGATGGAGTGGCTACCTTAGTAGCATCTATCATTAACTCCTTTAGCCAAAATCAGGTAGGTATTAGCAATTTTCCTAGATATTAGGACAGCATACTTAGCAGAGTACCAAATACCAAACAATTATATAAATGTGATAGTGAGTCTTCTTAAACACAAGAATATTTCGCTAAGAAGCAACTCTGGCAGGTTGATAGGCCCACAACCTGTGACACAAGGATTGGCCCAAGGCTCCCCACTCAGCCCATTATTATTCAACATATATACAGCTTCCATGCATAAGATGTTCGCCCAAGAGGCCAGATGCATACAGCGTGCCGATCATTTACTTTATAGGAAAGGATGTGGGACTGCTGGTGGCGCAAGCCAACAGTCAACTGGCAACATTACAGAAATAGTTTGATCAGCTTAACTTTCAGTTATCTATCAATAAATCCAGAAGCATGGTATTCCAAAGGGGCAAAGGATTGTGGGATAGAAGTACACATAGAATGATATATAAAGGAAATGAACTGGAATAGACCAGCAATATTAGCACTTAGGGTTTAATTTTACACACAATATAAATTGGAAGGTTTGGATTGGGGAGATACTGGCTACAGCGCAGAAAGGCCTAAACATATTGAGAGCGGTCTGTAGTACATGGTGGGGGGCAGACCCGGTAACCTTGCTTACCTTATATAAAGGGCTTGTTAGATCATATTTGGAACATTGGAGCTTATTATTGTAACCGACAGCGAAACAACGTCTCGCAAATCTAAATAAAATGCAATATAAAGCCCTGAGAATTGTAACAGGCTGTATGAGGTCAACAGCGATAGCAGCTCTATTAGCGGAATGTGGAGATCTGGGAAATCCATTTCGAGAAGTTATGTTTGAAACTTTCAACCTGTGTAAAACCGGAAGTTTTTGGAAAAGGGGGAGCGAACCAGTATGGGTTAAGGCCATGGAGGGGATTAGTGTTTTTACGAACAGAATTCGAACAAGTGAAGTCTTCCTTACTACGAATTAGATTGGGAATATTTAGTTAACCCAATAAAGGTGGATGAATTAAACTCAAGCATAGCAGAGGTAAATCCAGAGTTACAAAAGAAATGCAATGAGGAGTTTGAAGGGTACACAACGGTATACACAGATGGTTCTCGAGACCCAGACATAGGGAGGGCGGGATTTGGTATATACATACCGGATTTGGATATTAAATATATGTCTAGAAGTCACGATTGGCTAAATATTAGTACTGTGGAAACTATTGCAATATATGAAGGCATATTACAAGCTGTACAAAAGGGGACAAAGGACATTTTAGTAGTATCGAATTCCAAGAACGCAATAGAGAAGATAAGAAGTCGGAAAAGTAGCAAAATTAATTGGTTCATGGCAAGTATTAGAAGACGAATAGGAGATTTAAAGGGACAGGGTAGAAGAGTGGCGTTGCTTTGGTGTCCGGGGCACAGAGGCATAGAGGGCAACGAAACAGCAGACCTGCTGGCCAAGATTGGAAGATCGTTAAGGATACCATATGACTGCCAGGTTGACGGGTATAAATTCATGGCACATTTATTTTAAAAAAATAGAACACGTTTTTGAAGGAGCATCAAAGATAAGTATAAACGGGGGGGATCACATTATAAGCATATACAAGAAGATTTTCCCAGAATTCCTTGGTATAGTAAATTTCCATCCAAAGATAAGCGACATATTACCACCCTATTCAGACTGAGGACTGGACATGGCATATTTCCAGTTCATCTGCATCGTATCAACGTGAAGCACGATCCCTTATGTGAATGCGGCGTGCTGGGTACACTGACTCACGTGCTATGAGAATGTCTTTTAAACCGTATTGAGAGTTTTGATTTATATGAGGCAATATTAAGACAAAGGAAAATAACAGGACCAATTGACTGATTGATATGTTGAGAAATATAAATGAGATAAGTATATCCCTGATAGGGAGATTTATAAAAGAGAATGATATGCAGATTTAAGACCCATAAAGTATAGTCGCAGTCACAACTTCCCTAGCTCTCTTGTAGTTTTGATTGTATAGATAGTAAGGTCATTAAGATAAATAAGATATTAAAATTAGGGGTTATAATAGTATGCTTGCGCTAAGCCAATAGACTTTATAGCAATTAGTGTAGTGCAATTAACTCAATGTAACACGCATGTGCTTAAATCTTTAAAAGAAAAGAGGTAACAAACTGTTTTTCGCAGTCTGTTCGCAGCGAAAGAAAAGTGAAATCGACCAAGCTGAACCAACGGAAGTAGTTGTGGAATATTTTTGGAAGGGAGATGGGTACAACCCAGATGTGCTAACGGCACCCTCTCATCCAATACGTGTACACGCAGACAACTCGAGGCTGACTAAATGCTTATCGGCGAAGGCCACACGCCAACCAAGCAACCTATATACAGGGTGTAACATAATGCAGTGCAGATATTTTGGCAGATGATAGTACTAGTCAATATGTTGTAAAACGTCTCACAAATTATAATATTTATCTTTTATAGTTAATTATTCAGTTTTTTTTTTAAATTCCAATACATCTGATACGTGACTCAATATTAAAGAAAAGAAAATTTATTATTACAGAATCGACAGTAATTTCTTTTGTCCCTAATGATTATCATAAAGTTTTGGTTTATAACTTAGACATAGAATTCGATGGAATTCTTGGTCTTGATTTCTTAGATCATTATAACTGCATTATTGATCTTAAGTCCAAACAATTGATAACTAATTTCTAAAACCGCCCCATTATTCAAAGCTGAACAAGAAAATAATTTCCAGAAAAGTATTCCAAATAATTCAAATTCAATATCAAAAAATCTTATTGCTACAACAAGTCCTATTTCTAAAAATGTCCCCAAACCTTTAATTTTAAACAATATTTCAATTGAAGGAAGAACAGAAAAAAATGTTAAAATAAAATGCGATTTATCTAACACTGATGCCATACTTAAGGCACAAGAAAAGGAGAAAGTTAGATTACCTCATGTCGTTGTGAAAATAAACGCAAATGGTGAATTTTTAAAATCAGTCATAAATGCTAACTCAATTCCAAAATCTGTTGATTTTTCAAACTTTTCTTTAAAACCAATCAATAATTTTGACCAAATCTTAAATCTTAATTCCAATATTTATGAATCAGCTTTCACTGATAGGATTCAATTAATAAAAGATCAATGACGCCTTGATCATTTAAATCCAGAAGAACATGAAATGATTACCATTCTTTTTCCTGGAAGGTGATAAATTAGCAATCACCAATGAAATGAAAATAAAGCATTCATGCCTTAACTGAATACGAAACTTCAAATGATGACTTTATTGAACAACAGAACCTTGAAAATGAAAATGAAAGAATTACTTCAGATTATAACAGATTTGTTGAACTTTACAAAAATTGAAATTTCGAGCTCCCAACTTCTTGATAAAAGTCATAAAAATATAGTAACTTTTTGTTGCCAAAACAAACTCGGAGAACTTCTTGACAAAATCATAAATGACCTTTTCGAAATAAATCCAGACATTAGTACTGAAATAATTAACATATTTTCCAGTAGTTCAGTTAAAGAACGAAAATATTTCATAATGCCCCTTCCTTTTGACCAAGAAAGAATAGTCCCTCATCTATTTTACATTCTTTACAAAGCATAAGATCAATTTAATCTAAATGAAACTTTTTATGTTGAAACTAATATTGAATTACCAACTCTTGAAACTTTATCTTTTATATTTGCTGACAAAAACATTAAAATAAAAAATTGTCAAAACATTGTAACAACTCCAACTGAAGATCAGATTCCAATAATCATTGAACAATATCATTGTGGTAAAAATAATTTACACAAAGATATAAATGAATCTCTGAGACTCGTTAGAAGAAAATATAATTGGCCAGGAATAATTAAAAATATTGAAAATTTTATAAAATCTTCCGAAATATGCCAAAAATCAGAATTTTGCCGAAAGAATTTAAGCGCAGCCTTCGTAGTAACAGAAACACCAAAGACTCCCTTTGACCGAATCAATATAGACATATTTGAATTTCACGACAAAAATTAGGTATTAACCAGGAATTAACAAAATTTACTCAAGCATATCCTCTGAATGATAAGAAAGCTTCCTCAGTTCTTAACACCTTAACAATTTATTTTCAACACTATGGAACACCATTGCCCATATATTGCGAATATGGCCCGAAATTTAACAATACTTTAATGAAAGACCTTTCACAACTTCCAGAATCCAATGGTTCAATCGAACGTTTTCATGCCAATACAGCCGAACATCCTGAAGAACATCCTTTTAATGTTTTACCCTACGCTGTCATTTGCCATAACAATATGAAAAGTTACACCCATGGATTTAGCTCATATGAACTAATATTCGGCCATACGTCAAGTAGATCTCCTCAAACGTTATACAATCAGAAAAATCATACTTCTAAATATATTTAAATAATCGTATGGAACACTACTATAAAATAGCGAGAGCAAAGATAAATAATCAAAAAGAGAAATCAACAATTCGGTTTGACAAAAATATATTCCAAACCCAACCTGAATTTAATATGGGAGATAAAGTATACCTAAAGGAATCTCAAATTACAAATAAATCGGAAAATAAATTCAATGGCCCTTATGAAATTAAAGAACTTTATTTAAACTCAGCAAAATTATTTAATCCAAATACAAATCAAACAATAAAAGTAAATTTCGATAGGCTTAAACCCTATTATGATTAGAAATTTCTTTTGTTCAGAATTCTAATCATCTGGTGGATAATCACCATTTCAAGATGCCAGTATCAAATATCACCTGTAAATAATACGATTGGTATATACTTCCAAGAAGAAAGTAATTTAAAAATATCAAATTCAAAATGGACACTTTTATTATACAAAGAGCTCAGTCATATTAAACAAGCGATTTCAAACAACAATGAGATTTTAGATCATTTGCTAGAGTCACTGAAAGAAAATAACAATCGTATGATTGCATTTAAAGTAGAACTATCAACTAGTCTTTTAATTCAAATTGCGAACAATTTTGATGAGAAATACAAAAAAATATTTGCTGATACTAAAAGTTATGCAGGTTCAAGTTCAAACAGACGCAAACGTGGCAGTATTTACGGATTAGGAACGACATGGAAAGCTATATCAGGAAATTTAGACTCATCTGATGGGGAGTATTACAGTCAGTATATTGACCGCATTACGCGAGATGAACACCAGATAGAAAATTTATTAAAGAATCAGATTTCAGTGACCAGCTCAGTAATTAAGAACTTTAATAGTAAGATACAAAAGTTGCAAGTTGACGAGTCCACATTTAATAAAGATCTTCAAGAAATTCAAAACGTAATTTTTATTTTTTCAGATGATTTAGCATTTTATCAAGCGCAAATAAAAGTACTTGAAATTTGCGAATCGTTGATGACAAGTTATGTTTTTATCGAAGAAACTTTTGATGATACTTTAAATTCCATTTCATTTGCCAGACTTAAAATTTTACACAGTTCGATTATTTCACCCAATGATCAATTAAATTCAATACAAAAAATATCTGAATAACTGTATAAAAATGAGTTGCCTATACCAGTTTATACTTCAACTGTAGCACGGTACGTTGAAATAATAGAATTAGAAGCATTTCAAATTGATTCAAAAATCGTCTTCGTATTAAAAATACCTTTAGTGTAGCCTGAAAATTACATCTTTTACCAATTATATCAATTTCCTATTTTTGATAATCGTACAGGTCTACATCATATACTTCAAATTGGCCTTAAATATATTGCTAGAGACGATGACTCCCTACTTTAAGTAACTCTTGATAACACGGACAATAGCAAGTCTTTAGACAGAAGTTCAAAAATTTGTCCAGTCACATTACCGTATCCAATCGACAGTGATGCAATTTGTGAAGCCAGTTTTTCAAGCAAACCAGTTATTTACCAAAAACTTATCAGGCAATATTAATTTATGCAAAGGAGTATAATATCACCGTTAGATGTGAAAGAAGAGAAGTTATCACAAAAATAGTAAACATTAATACTATTTTAAAGCTACAACAAAATGTAGTGCATTTATCGAATCCACCCGAGTCCAAGCCAAACATTTAATGGATACATATCAAAACATAACTTATCGAAATCATCCAGTAGATATACCATTCAGCTGTTGTGAAGATTTAGTGCATAAAGTCAACCTTCCCGACTTGAAACCGTTGAAATTAAGCAAATTGAACACAGATGATCTAAACATTGCTCAACACAAATTGTCCCAATATTCCTATCAATTAGACGATATTATTAATCAGCCCTTGGTAACCAAAAAATTATCGTGGTATACAACATTTACCATTACATTTATCGTTGCTCTAATTTGCCTATACATATTCTGCAAGTGCAGAAGAAGACGCAGAAGACATCTAATCTCTATACAAGGACGAAATGATCCACCCATACCTCCAATGGTTCCTAGCGTCTTTCAAAGACGTATGAGACGTTTTATCTCTAGAAGAAGAAGCAGCATCCACCTTGGCGAACAGATAAAAGAAGAATCCCCGGAAATGGAACACAAACACATTTCCTAAAAGTGTATGTACAACCAAAATTTGCGAGTTTTTATTATTTTTGAATTCTAACATTCTGATACTTTATTCCTAATATGTTAACCATTTTTATGTTTTACTAATAAAAACTGATCATTCTCACATAGATTTTTGTATTTTTATTCTCTTATACGAGGGTGAATCAAATATGAACCGGACTTTTGTTTTAAAAATTTTATTGGTACGATCAATACAAATTTTAATACATATTATTTTTCTACATAGTCTCCTCTCTTATGTATACATTTTTCCCACCGAATCGGAAGTTTTTTAATATCTTTCTCAAAGAATGAAACTGGTCGTGTCGATAACCAATTGCGCACAAGCGTTTCTGCACCTTCGTTGTCCTCAACGTGGTGGCCTCCCAGTTCGTCTTTAAGTGGCCCAAACATGTGGTAGTCACATGGCGACAAATCAGGACTGTAAGGCGGGTGTTCAAGGGTTTCCCAATGCTTTTTGTTCAATTTTCCTTGAGTCAATGCAGCTGTATGTGGCCGAGCGTTGTCATGCAACAGAATCACACTTCGGATAGACATATCCCGCCTCTTTCGCCGATAAGCAAGTTTCACTTGTTGGAGTAGTTCGCAGTAATACTCAGCATTAATTGTACGGCGTTCGTGCAGAAAATCGATGAGCAGTACGCCTTTCGAATCCCAAAAAACTGTTGCAAGAATTTTCCCTGCAGAAAGACGGGTCTTGGCTTTCCGCGGTGCTGCCTCTCCAGGTTTTCGCCACTCCATGCTTGCACGTTTGGACTCCGGGGTATAATGATGCACCCATGTCTCATTACAGCTGACAATATGTCTCAAAAACTCATCCCCCTCTGCTCGATATCTTGCTAACAGCCTTTCACATACGGCAAGACGGTTTGCTTTCTGATCTGTCCTTAGAAGGCGAGGAACCCATCTTGCACACACTTTTCGGTAACCCAACTTATCTGAAATGGTTGATTGAGTACTCCCGTATGATATTCCAACGTGTTCAGCAATTGCCAATACTCTAAGATGGCGGTCACCTTCAATCAGCTCACGAATTGCGTAGATATTAGCCTCATTGATGCTTGTCGTGGGACGGCGTGCATGAGGCTCATTTTCCACTGTCTCTCGGCCATCTGAAAACTTTTTGTGCCAGTCGTACACTTGGGTCCTTGAAAGTGTTTCATTGCCGAGCAGATAGTCGACGCAAAATTTCAGACGGTCTAACGCCCTCCCGCGCCAAAAATTTGATAACAACACGTTGCGCAACAGACGTATGCACCTCTTGCTCTGACATAATGCTACTAACAGCGCATCGACTACGCGTCGCCAAACCGACGAACTCCCCTCTTCTTAACATCCCTACCTAACATATATCGAGACGTCTCGCCTCGAATTACCTACAGGGCGAGAAACAGAAATGTCCGGTTCATATTTGATTCACCCTCGTATATTTACGATTTTTATGCAATTTACACATTGATAATTTTATATTTTATTTTTGAATTTTTGAAATTATCTTTATTTTTGATCTTATTTCTGAAAACTTGATACATTGCATCATTGAATTTTTTGTATAGGGGGAAATTGTTAAGTGTGTCAGTATGAAAGACCCCTTTGTTGCAACATTGTATCTTATCTTTGGCATGTAATCAATATCTCTGTTTATTCCAAATTTGCTTATTTAGAGGTGAGCTTAATAGCTGACAATATTCCATTGTTTTAGTAAAACTACACGTGTTATTAAGGCCACCTTAGGCATCATGACAGAACCTATAAATTGTTTGTAAAGCTGTAGGAGAGCTGATATTTGTACGTATTAATATACCAGTCCAGATCTCACTCCCGCGACTGCAATACTCGGCATAATTTTATAACAATTTTAATAATTAATTTAAAAGTAACAATTCAAAGTGTTAAAGTATTTTAGTAAAAATAATTTTTAAAAAAAACTTATTAATATTGTTATTGACGTAACACATCTGTTAACTTTTTACATGAACGGTACGAAAATACTACAATAAAAAGTGTAAACTATATCCTGGTATTCCTGATTTGTGTGTTATTCCATCACATAAACTTAGTATCATTTCACACACCAACAGAAAAATGTTCGTTTTAATATTAAAATGAAACTATTTTTCTTCGTTAAACCAAAACACGTCATAAATTACACTCAAAACAAGTAACATAACTTTTTTGCAGTCCATGACCTACCGCACATGTTTACTTACGCGCGATTCGAACAAAAGGAATTTAACCAATGTTGTCATATTTTCGGTTTCATTAACTCTATTAAAGATGTTTAATAAAACTGGTAGTTGGAGAGCCAGTAACCCATTTTCATGAAGTGTTTGATTCAAGGAAATATTTTACATAGTAGTGTAGATAGTATAGATGATTATGTTGTCAACTGTCTGCCTAACCTGCTTTTTGACGGGAGGTTCAGTGTATATAAAAAAGATGTAACATTTTTTTTGCCAAACTGAATCAGAGACCAACAAAAACTATTCGACAGTTTAGCTGGATTATAGTTAAATTACAAATAAGGCACATACTTTTGGGTGTTTAATATCTAACCATACTACCCGAAAGTTGCATTTTTTAAACTAAAATAATAGCGATTGGTTCACGCTGAAATTTTATTGAATGCTTGGTTGTATATATTTAATAACACTTACAAAAAGTCAGACACTTTTGCTGGGTTTTGATTGTTAGCAGACATCTAAATTTATTTTGCCTGGAGGGATACGCTACGGGTAGTAATAGTTAAGAATGGAAACTCTGTCATTAGTGATCGTTAAATATAGCAGCCTACTAAGTAGTAAACATTTTTTATATTTGACAAATTTTTACAATATTGATCCGAGAAATATATAGAGGTACTGATTTTAAAATTATTGTACCTATAACAATATTAATTACTAATCATAGTTATGATACATTGTTGTAAATACCTTGAAATGTACAATATTCTGTATTTTATTTAAAAAAATTGTCGATAACGTCATTACTCACAGATGGTTTAGTCTGTATATTTTTCTATAATGTAAATATACATAAAACTGTAATCACAATTGTAACTGTCTCAGGATTTTTCCTAAATATTGTTTAGTTAAAAATTAATTTACTACAAACTTCGTGTAAATAGTGTATAATAAATTTAATAATATAGATACCTGATGAGGAAGTAGAAAATTCTGTTGAATTTGTTGATAAATTCTTGTATTTTCCCTTTAGACTTCTGAAATTCAAATAACACTGGCGATCCTAGCCTTTAGTAGCAGACCCGTTTAACGGCATAACCACACTATTGTATTTTAAATTATGGTCTCGAAGAATTTTTAACGCAATTTGGCAGTTTTGTAAAGTAGTTTCAGAAAATCCATTAATATTCTCGGCATTTTTCTTTGAATAAATCACGAAAAATGGAATGTGTTTCGTAAATTCCATTTTTATCCGATAATATGTTCATATTATATTGAACATGTTCCTTATTGCAGGTATTGCTGTATCGCATCTTCCTCTCTAGTCCGGGTAATTTTATTTTTACTTTGCCAACTATTAAACCCTGGCAACGGTGTCTGCCTTTGTGTAAGTATTATTTAATATATACAACAAAGCATCTATTACAATTTCAGCGTGAATCAATCACTTTTTATTTTAGTTTAAAACTGTGTTTTTTCTTGCTTTCTTACAGAAAAAACAACATCCATTGCGGAACACGCCACCACGATGTCACACCGAATAGACTTTGAGAACACCAGAGTACTGGCAAATATAGAACACCCGAAATCAAGACTCGTAAGAGAGGCAATTGAAATAGCGAAGAGGCCTCACAGTCTAAACGTACGCAATGAAATTCAGAACTTATGGAATTATTGGGAAATTCTATTAAACACCGTACCGGCCCGGACCCTTCCAAAAACAACTCAACCGGAAATAACAAATCAGCAGGCGGAAGGCGTGCCCCATGAGCGCCCAGGGCAAATCACACGCAACCGTTCACGGTGCCAACCGATAGACGCCAAACCGCGACTATATAACAGCGCGAGCGCTTCTGAAAATCTCAGTATTCGAGTAACTAGAAGCGAAAGCAGAAGGCTATGAGAATTATGTGAACCGACCTGAAGAGGGCAGATGTGACTCTGCCGAAACGTCGTCATTTTACCATCGATCCCAGCAGGGCAGTTATCAACTACGCGGATGAATATATATAATATATACTGTTTCAGGTAGGGAAGCTTCATCAGTTGCGCTTTCCATAAGAGATTGTTCTCTTGCATACAAAATCGGGCCAAAATTATCAACAAGAACTCAAAAGAAAAACATACTTACCGTATATCTTTACTTCGACTCGTAGTTCTCATTCTGCTGTGGCTAAGAGTTCTAGATGCTTTCCAATTATCGAAATGATGGCGAAGAGTATTTTTCACTTCAGTATTACGAAAACAGTAGAAAAGGGCGACAACAAATCCCTAAAAGCAATAAAAACTACTGTATATAAAGTTCAACTAAATGAAAAGTAGTTATATTTATTAGCACTATATATAAATAGCGACGATAAGCTTTATGAGATTTAACGATTAATCAATAAATAAATATATGTGCGGAATTTATAAACATTATTCTTACGACATGCCAAAGTCATAAGAATAATTTTCATATCGTTGCGCCACAACGTATGTGATGAAATTACGTGTATTTTTGTCGACTAGTTAACATCCATATGTAGTATGATATCTATGTAAGTCAAAAAAGGACCATACCAATTTTGGAATGTCTCTTTCTCAATTCCATTGTAACATTCTATATATCTCAGTTGCAATACAAACTCGGTATATAAGACTAAAATGTATGTGAACCTATTATAAACACTATATGTTTTTAAACAGGTTTAATAACGTGTTTTCATCATTCTTCTATATATTGATTTGTTCAAACTCGTCGATCACCAGCATCTACTAGATGCTCAAGTAATATTGTGCTTGGATGTTTGATATAGGGTTGGGTCAACCTACTACTTACAAAATTAGTTTTACGTGGTTCACCCTTTGAACTTTGACTGATATTTTTCAGAAAATCTTTTCAATCTCAGTCCATTATGTAATAAATAGTTTCTTTCGCTCTAAGAATCATTTTAATACTTCTATAAAAGAGGGGTATTGTTGAGAACATCACTAATAGATAACAAATAATACTCCAAGGTGGTGCGACATGCCTCCGTGCATGACAAATTTTACCTAGAAAATATTCGATTGTTGTCAGCAAAATGAAAACCCCACCGTCAGATGGCGCGCTGGAAGCTAAGTGCGTGGGCAGACCATGAAACACGAAAATTTTACAACTAAAAAAACTGTCGGAGTGCAGAATTTGCATAGAGATCAAGCATTATGAAAAAAAAAACAGTATAAAAATTGTCAGAAGGCTAAGTGGAAGCCGAAGGGTTGTCAGAAGCTGACAAAGTTGCAAAAAATATAGGAAAATTTACGTGTTGAGGAAAACTTTTGACAATTTTAACTTATATACTTATACTGTTTATGTTTAGGGTAAAGCGTATGCAAAATGTCAGAAGCTAAAGTAGAAGGGATTATGAGAAAATTCAGTACGAAGTGCAAGAGCGGATTTCGACGCGGGGCGCAGTACTGATCGATTTTCTTTAATTTTTGCACCGTACATGTTTTAGAGAATTTCTGACGATTTTTCTTATTAATGAAGAGGGTCTAGGGAAACTATTAGTAAAATTTAGAAGTCATTTAAGAAGAATTATTAAATTTTATAATATAAAAATAATTGTTATTTGTAACAATTTTTTTAAAATAATTAATCAGTTTCACAATCTGTAGATTGCGCCCTTTCATTAATTTCTGAATATTCATCGCTATCGTAGTCGGTCTCCTCGTGGTCATCTGAAAATAATAAATAAATTAAATTTAGATAAACTAAATAAATCATATATATAATGAAGAGTCGGAAATCGAAAATTACCTTCCGAGTCCTAATTATCTATAATTACATCTTTTACTGGTGGAGGCAACTGTGGGCCTTCAAATCAGAAAAAGTTATATTTGCTATCAGTTAAAGTCCATCCTGACGTTTCGGGCTCAAATTCAATAAGATCCTGTATGTTGCCTTATTCCACAAGTGCGCCCTTCTTATTTGCTGTAGGAGCTCGGTATAGCAAGATGGCAAGCAAGAAGCGTTGAAGATTTTCAGAATCGCTTTTAAAAAAGCTTCGTCGGTGTTTTTAACTTTATAATTTCGGAGGAACATTCGATAACTCATGTAATTGATTTTTTTGTCTCTCAAAGTCATACATACTACAAACAAACCCCTCTATATTTTTGGCAAAAGTATCGTTTGTATCGATTTTCGTATCTCATAAATTGGCAAACGCTTGTTGAAACTCTTTGTTTTTTCCGAGTATTTGAAATGGTGGCCTTTTACCTTTTCTAAAATATGCACGATTATAATCGCAACCGGTAAATGCATGAAATCCTAGCAATGCTTCACACAGATCTAATCCTAAAAGCTCATGAAGTGCATTTAGGTCTATAATATGCTGACTTTTTAAGACACCACATTCTATATAGATTTTTGCTTTTACTTTATGCAAGTTGTCTAACATAATAACAACAATATCTGTATTAGAGCACTAGATTACAACAGCTGAATCTATAGACGGATGATAAACAATTTTAGGGTCAGCCTCTTCGTGCCTAGGGCAAAAATAGTCTGGATTCTCCGTTCTGAAAATATTATTATTAACAACGCTGTACGTATAACAATGAATAAAATTTGACCCGGACCAGAAATAACGTATTCATGGTTACTGTCAAAACCTCCCCTTAATGAACGTTCGTAGTGTTTTATAGACGGCGACGAGTAGCGATCAAATGCAATATGCACACATGATGTAACAATTTGCAATTTATTTTTTTAAATATTGCCGAACGATTGCGATACATCTTTCATTTAGTGAATTAAAAGAAAAGTCATGAACAATTACAGCATTGATGTGTTTTGGTAGAGCACTGTTATTTCAGTTCTTCAAATCATACAATCTAAATGACATAATGAAGTTGGTATCGGAGTCATTGGAAACAAAAATATTTTTTCTAAATCCGTGGCTCCTTCCATGGAAATTCCTAATAATCGTCCAAATAAATCGCTTTGCATACGAATTTCTTGTACTTTATGGTTGATTGTTATTTTTTATTTTTATTAGAAGTTGTAAAATTTTTTGCTTTGTAACAGCTTCAAATCATTTTGAGCGCACTCCGAAAGAAATTCGTCTAGCAGTTCCAGTCCTTTTTTTTTCAAAATTCAGAAGAAAATCAGCCACGTCTTCAGATGCACATCGATCAATTTTTATATTATATAATAAATCACTGGTCATTTCAATGCTATCGAAAGGATTCACATTTTTCCAATACATTACTTTCGTTACTATTGTATTAAATTTTATTTCTTATACGTACAGCGTTGTTAATAATAATGTTGTCAAAACAGAGAATCCAGACTATTTTTGTCCTACGCACGAAGAGGCTGACACGAAAATTTTATCTCCTCCGTCTAAAATAAGTATTGATTCAACTGTTGTAACCAAGTGCTCTGATACAGATATTGTTGTTATTATGTTGGGCAACTTGCATAATATAAAAGCAAAAATCTATATTAAATGTAGTGTCTTAAGAAGTCGGCATATTATAGATGTAAATCCGATTCGTGAACTTTTAGGAATAGATATGTGTAAAGCATTGCCAGGATTTCATGCATTTACCAGTTGCGATTATATTCCCGCATTTTTTAGAAAAGGTAAAAAGGGATCATTAAAAATACTCAGAAAAAAACAAAGAATTTCAGCAAACGTTTGCTAATTTCGGGAATACGAAAATTGATACAAACAATACTTTTTCCAAAAAAAATAAAGGCATTTGTTTGTAGTATGTATGGATTTGAGAGACAAAAAAAAAACAATTACATGAGATATCCAATGTTCCCCGAAATTAACCTTTTTTAAAAAACGATTCTGAAAAACTTCGAGGCTTCTTGCTTGCCATCTTGCTATAGCGAGCTCCTATAGCAGATAAGACGAGCGTACTACATAGCGCACTTGTGGTATAAGGCAACACAGGATCTTATTGAATTTGAGCCCGAAACATTAGGATTGACTTTAACAAAATAATTTTCAAAATCCTCGACATTTTCAAAACAGATATCAAAGTAATTATAATCGCCAAAATTCCCAAAATCCCCATCTTCGTAATAATAACAATCAAAATCCTCAGGTTCACATGCAACAATGAATAACTCTTCTTCTAATCGACAAAGATTTCCTCAGAATACTCCGATGAGCATGAGTACATTAATCATCATGAGAATGAAAATTTTTACCTGGAAGCCCCAAACAAGACAGACACGTAGATATTTCGAACATTTACTCCTTACCAAAACTACCATATTTTAAACTCCCGTATTCTGATCTTACCATCTTGATAGACTCTTGTGGATCAACTACACTAATAAATCCTTGATCTACACATAAATTACAAGATTTCACAACGTTCAATGAAAAATTCACTCTTACGAGCTTAAAAAGGAAGAATACCTTTCATGAAAACTCCATTTACCCTTTATTACAAGAACTTGGCATTGAAGAAAAAATTCTTATACATGTAGCAGACTGGCATGACCATTTTGATATATTACTAGGACATGAAGAACTCATGAATCTCAAAGCAAATATAGACTATAAAACACAAACGTTAACTCTTCTCGACATTTCTATACCTTTTTCAGTGAAAACACGAAACACAAATCAAATTGTGGTTGATATAAAACAAGGAGATGTAGTATTACCTGAAATCTTAATGGCAAATAATGAAATCTTACCCCCGGCTATTTACTCTGTTCAAGATAATTTAATTCAGTTACCTTCTACTCCAAAAAATACCTCAATAATATACCTGGCAGACTCAATTGATGATTTTGATTTTGAAACTGAAAATGTTCCCCTGCAATTTTCTGAAAATTTAATTCGAACACAACATCTAAATTCACAGGAAAAACAAAAAATTGAAAAGTTATGTAAAGAATTCAAAAATATATTTTTCTTCGAAAATTCTGATTTAACTTCAACAACCCAAGTCCAACATAAGATACGAACGACGAACAATCAATGACGATCCAGTCTACTCTCAACATTTCCGTCACCCTCAGGTTATGCAAAAAGAAATCTCTTCATAAATAAATAAACTTTTAGAATACAAAATAATCCGCCCTTCAATCTCCCCATATTCTTCACCAGTATGGATAGTTCCAAAAAAAATTAATGCTCCAGGCAAGAGAAAATATCGTATGACCATTGATTATAGAAATTTAAATGCTAAAACATTTGATGATAAATACCCGTTACCCCAAACCGACGAAATATTAGACGATCTAGGCAGATGCATTTATTTCACGACCCTTGACTTAGCACAAGGTTTCCATCAGATCCCCATACATCCAGATTCCGTAGAGAGAACTGCTTTCACTGTTCTCTCAGGTCATTGCGAATACACCCGTATGCCCTTCGGATTAAAAAATGTCCCGGCTACTTTTCAAAGAATGATGGATGAAGTTCTTCGTGAATATTTATATAACTCCTGTTTTGTTTACATGGATGATGTTATAATATTTTCTAAATCCCTTCAAGAACATTTAGTACATATAAAACATTTTTTTTAAATTACAATATAATCTTAAAGTCCAAATAGACAAGAGCGAATTCTTAACCAAAGAGGTAGCTTTTCTAGGACATATAATTACCCCAAATGGTATCCAACCGAATCCTTCAAAAATCGAAGCCATAAAGAAGTTCTCTATTCCAAAAACAGGAAAAGAAATAAAATCTTTCCTAGGTCTTACTGGATACTACAGGAGATTTATACCAAATTATGCAAAACTAGCGCAACCTCTCACGAAATGTTTACGCAAAAACGTAGCCATAAATATTGATAACCCTTCATATGTAGATGCTTTTGAACAATTGAAACTTTCTTCATATAATGATCCCCTATTGGCATATCCAGACTTTGAAAAACCCTTCGTTCTAACCACTGATATTTCAAATTTCGCCATAGGCACCGTTTTATCTCAAAATAATAGACCCATTTCCTACTTTTCAATAACCCTTAATTCCGCAGAAAGAAATTATTCTACTACCGAAAAAGAACTTTTAGCCATTATACAATCCTGCAAGGCACACCGCCATTTTCTTCTTGGAATTAAATTTACTATTGAAACCGACCACGCCCCTTTAACAGCTTTAGCAAGATGGAAAAATGCTTTAGCCGAATATAATTTCGATATAAAATATAAAAAAGGCAAAGAAAATTTTGTAGCGGATGCACTTTCTCGCATAGAAATAAATAATAATGATGATACATCAAGCTTACAACCAAATATTGACTCAAACCCTATCGAAATATTATCAGAAGACTTTGAAACGGCTCTTGATGACATATTAAACGATAACGATGACTTAACTATTCATTCTGCTCTTGAAGAACCGATAAATAATATTCCTTATTGTGAACAACCATTAAACTTCGCCATTCATCAAATAATAATTAGGACAGACGACGATAACGACTTGCAGATAACAAAACCTTTCAAAGGAAAAACACGCTATCTCATTACATTAAAATCACAAAATGATAATAATTATCTATTTGACGCACTAAAAGAGATTACCAAATCACAGTCTACAATAGATAGACTATTGTGAAGATAAAGACATAAAGACTCGACTAACAAACGTTATTAAGAAATTTGACTCTCATTACACTCCCAAATTAAGATTTGATAGCACTTTTCTAAAAGAAGAAAGCGATAGCGAAACGCAATTAAAATTAATAACCGAGTACCACGAATCCAATCATAATGGTATTAATGAGACTTCCGAGCATTTTAAAAAACAAATTTACTAGCCCAATATACGCGAATCAATCACCAAAGTGATTAATAATTGTGAAATTTGTCTCACGTGCAAATATGAAAGACAATTTTATAAAATACCCTTTTCAGGACCACCCATTGGTCTCAAACCTTTTCATACATTAAACATAGATTTATTTTCCATAAACAAAAATATTTATTTAACTATTATAGATTCCTTTTCAAAATATTCCCAATGCTATAAACTAGAGACTAAGCAAATGTTAAACGTAATCGGAAAACTAAAATTCTACTTTTCACACGTCCGTCCCTCATAAAATTATAGGTGATATCGAATTCAATACCATAAACCTTAAACAATTTATAAAACGTAATAATGTTCAACTTCATTTCACAACACATTATAATCCTAACTCAAATTCTCCCATAGAAAGATTTCATTCCACCTTATCCGAAAAACTACGTTCACTCCAACTGCAAAACCCCAACACTAGTTTTGATGACATTTTAACAATATGTATACTTAATTACAACCAATCCGTACATTCTAGTACAAAATACACACCCTTTACCTTATTATATGGACCCTATGAAAATACCTATAAGAGAAATGACGAACTACCTATACCCGAAAATTTTAATCAAGAACATAAGCAGATAATGAACATTTTAATAGATAAAACTTATGATAAACTACGAGACAAAGGACAGAAAAACTTAGCAAAAATAAGTGAAATAAAAACTGATAACCTTATAATACTTTACAATTCTCTAGAAAAGAAAAACGCCCTAAGAACGCCCAACCTCTTATACCTACACGAATACAATACGAACACTCTCATAACGTTTTACAAGGCAAAAAACGACATCAATCACGAAATTCTAAAATACATAAAAGAAAGTTAAAAGATTAAGAAAATACTCCTCTTTACAGGTTCTTCAAGCTCATAATCCTCACGATCCAGGACCCTCAAATAGCACAGGTCGACACTTATGGATACATTACCGAAACTTTAGGTAACGTAAGAAGAATTTCCCACTTTCAAAGATTCCATATACATATAGATACTAATCAAATTATAAATGCTTTACTTGTACTTCAAAAATCCTTTTACCTTAATAAAAATGAATTCACTCCTACACTTCTTCTCGTCAAAGAAGTTTTACGAAAAATTCCGCACACATCTTAATAAATTAGGTCATTCTAGATATAAGCGAGGATTAGTGAATTGGTTAGAAGTACTTTTATTAAATATTTTACTGGCAATATGGATGCTAATGATGAAAAATACATTCAACAAACAATAAATACTTTAAAGAAAAACCAAGAATCCCTTTCCTTAACAGAAAATCATTTAATAGATGTCTCACGAAAAATTAATTATGATATGATAACACTTCTAAATGAAACAAAGAAATTAGATTCTCTTATTAAAAAAACTCAAAATCAAGTTGAAATGCTTTCATTTCTCTTTTCACTCGATTTGCAAGTAACAGATCTTACAGAAACTACTTCAACTATTTTAGAAACCATTTCGCTTCCCAAGATAAAATAATAAATCAAAACATGTCTACTCTCAGAGATATACAAAATATTTATACAGAATTAACAAAGAGTTATACATCTACACAATTATATTCAAATCCACATCACCGTTTCGAAATACTATTAATTTCCCAAATACACGTGGTTGTAGCGGAAAATTTGCTCATATTTTTGTTGAAAATCCCTATATTAAAAAACCCTCAACCTTTACAAAAATTTACATTGCTCCAAATCCTAACGGTACAATCCTAGTTAAACCTACTGTTTTTATGCTGATATATGGATGCACAATTGCAAGAAATTAAGCCTTACCTACACATGTGAAAGTTCCACTAACCAGAAATGTAATGTAACCAACGCCTGTACTTGTACATTTGCACATTTAAATGATACAATTATATCACCTATGCACAATAGACGAAACCTAATTGGAACAGTACATCCAATAATGGTACACGAACATTGTAATATTAGCACAAGAAATTATGAAATCAAACACACCAGTGTAATCTACAGTTCCTGTTTACTCGAAATTCTACATGAGTTATACACACCCAAAATAATAACCTATTGGAATTACAAATAGACGAAATACATGTTATTCCACATTCCACATACTTTTTAGGAAAAGAAAAAGGATTTATAATCTCCTCCATGATGCCACATTTAGCACCAAGACTCTTCGAGAAAATCATTTAATAGACTCGAGGACGAAGACAAAACCATGAGGGGAAGAGTTACGAACTGGTCCATATCAATAAAGCCATTAGTGAAGAAGATAAAGAATCACCCAAGCCAAGCTAAAAATACGAGCCACCAAGGGCTTTGAAAGAAGTTCTGATATAATCGTTAAGCTGTAAACTTGGATCTTGTATTATTAACTCTTGTATTAAATGTTTTTTAAAAAGTAATGTGTGAGCTCATCATTTAACTGGGGCGCCGATGTACGCTCTGGCACTTCGTACTCAATTTTCTCATAATCTCTTCTACTTTAGTTTCTGACATTATGCATGCATATTATCCTAAACATAAATAGTATAAGTTAAAATGGTCAGAAGTTTTCCTCAACATGTAAATTTTCCGGTATTTTTCGCAACTTGGTCAGCTTTTGACAACACTTTAGCTTCCTGACAATTTTTATAGTGTTTTTTTTTTTCATAATGCTTGATATCTAGGTAAATTTTCAGGTGTGCACTCCGACAGTTTTTTAGTGGGAGAGTACTTGGCGGGTGTCGTGTTTGATGGTCCGCCCACGCACTTAACTTCCAGCGCGCCTTCTGACGGTCGGGCTTTCATTTCGCTGACAACAATCGAATCTTTTCCAGGTAAAATTATTCATGCATGAAGGCATGTCGCACCCCCTGTAGCCATCTCTCCGTCTATAAGTTATATATAACATCTATGTATTGTCTAGGTATTTTTTGGCAGAATTTGATGCTATTTATGAGAATAAATCTTTAATATTAGTAAATAGTTATGTACGAGTATTTCATTACACCTTACCTGTGTTGATAAAAGAACAGCTCTAACACATTCGAAGATATATGCTCCAGACGCATCTAACGTTGGAGCGTAGAATGTGAAAACGTATGTTGTCCCAAGCAAGGGATTTAGCACGAGTAAAGCTTTGGCTGCTTTATAGTATTGTTGTACTTCTACTCTCGCTGCTGATCTTAGTTTTGTAACTAACACACACATAATACTAATTAGGAATACGAAGTTAAGAAATACAATTATCGCAACAGGTATCTGAAGAATCAAATCTGTATTATATTTGTGGAACCATTGGCACTGAAAAAAAAATTGCTCGTTAAAATATTTACATAAAAACAAACAAAAATATTAGATGCAGATTGTAGGCAAATAGTAAGCTAGACAAATTGTCGGATGTAGCTACTCAATAAAATCGAGTATCTCCTTTCAGCCTAGAGTTTCCTAATAGTACAATCATTTTGTAGCAATATTATGTGATTTTCCCAAATACAAATGGGATTATTTATTAAGTATTTTGTTATTACCATGTTGTTTAACAATTAAGAAAAGTAGGATTATATACACCAATCATAATGTATATGCAAGGGGACTAGAAACAATTTGGGAAAAAGTATCTGTTGTGAAAATAATACTATTATTACATGATATAATTTTTTGTGTGGATAATTACATATGTACATGCCCTTTATAAATTGTTACAATGTGTAATATTTATAGATAGTTTGAGCTAATAAATTTGATTGGCTATCCCTCAAACTTCCAGAACCTTCTACAGTAAATGTTCGACATGACCACACACTTTCCAAGTATCCGGTGTGATATTTCTTTTCTTACCTAAATTCGAGTTCATCTCTAAACCGTACTTTTTCAGTAAAACTATGGTGAAAGTAAAGTCTCATAATTGCTTTGATACACTTTAGTTAAGTAGTAGGTATTAGTATTTTATTACTTGTTTAAGAACCAACGATCGTAGACAAGTGTGGCTGAATATTGTTATACGTCCATAGAATGCACTTTCTAGATAAGAATGAAAAAGATGTTTCTCCTGGAAAATTTTTGAAAAGATAAATTAGACTAAAGATCTGCTTCCACTGATCGCCCTAACCTACCTTTTATTGGTAAGATGCTTTTATAAAAAAATAATGTATACTAAATTAAATATGTTTACAAAAATAAGAAGAATAACAAATGGACTATTATATTAAGTCTAAACAAATCAAACTATGAATGTATTATGTATTATAAGAAATGTTACTTTGGACATAACAAATATAAAGTAATAGATGATTTTAATGTAAACGTTTGTTTAAGTGTAATAGATATGGACATTCAGCTTATAAGTGCACTAACACAGTCATTTGTTGTTATTGTGCAGGAAATCATGAGAGTAGTAAATGTACTTTTATGTTTTTTTGGGCAATAACACCACAATAGAAATAAAACGACGTATATTGCAGGAATACCAAACGTTTCAAAGTCTATTCTGACTTCGTTGTCAATGGCTTTATATTTATTGATGTAGATTGCAAAATAAAAATTTGATTTATGACATTTAAAATTGACATTAGAAAATTTGTTGTTTTTAGATATACAGGTAGCACAAAAAATTCTAAAGATCATGAATTATAGTTAACCAGCTTTCAAATTAGAAGCATTTGAAAGAGTTGTCTTTAGAATTTATAAGTGGCGTTCCTAAATCAAATTTTCATTTTGCAAACTACATCAATAAATATAAAGCCATTGACAACGAAGTCAGAATAGACTTTGAAACGTTTGGTATTCCTGCAATATACGTCGTTTTATTTCTATTGTGGTGTAATTGCCCAAAATAACATAAAAGTAATCAAGAATATGCCACAAACAACGTTTAGAAGACAGTAGTAAATGTAGTAACAA
The DNA here is from genome assembly GCA_034190945.1 of Octodonta nipae. Taxonomy (NCBI): domain Eukaryota; kingdom Metazoa; phylum Arthropoda; class Insecta; order Coleoptera; family Chrysomelidae; genus Octodonta; species Octodonta nipae. Next base: position 79,831,210 of record CM067217.1, on the reverse strand, counting down.
AAGCAAATTAAAGTGCATATGTTGCACTCTAAGTAATGAAAAATATAAACTTAATTTGCAAACTGATCTCTGATAGGTTAAACTGTAATACTTATCAACACTTGGTCAGAATGAATATACAGAAAACGGATTACCCTTTCTATCCATTAAATGAAGACAACATAAAAGGAGACAATTATACAAGAAAGTAGGTGCAAACTACTGGTTTTGTTTTCTAATTTAGGAGTAGTGGTGAATACGGCATTGGATATTTTAGATAATGTACATTAATTAATCCAATTAGAAAAGGTATGTGAAAATATTGATACTCTTAACAAAAACCTAAATGTCAATGATGAGGTCATATTACACATCAATATAAGAAGCATTGAAGCAAATTTTCCTAGCTTAGAGGTTTTTGCTGATAGTCTAATAACTAAACCATTTTATATTGTCTGTGTTGAGACATGGTCTGTCAAACATTTAAACTTTTGTACACTACCAGGTTATAAAGAGTATTATAATTATAGTAATTTAAGTAGAGCTGATGCTGTGATGGTATATATATTAAATGATATTATTGAAAATACAGAAATTTTAACTTATGATAAGCTAAGAATTTTGAATACAACAATGCAGATGAAAAACAGTTGTAACACAGTTATATCCACAGTTTATAGATCTCACAAATTACCAAAGGTAGAATTTATATCAAACTAAAAAAACTTTTTAAAGGATGTAAAAGATATTAAGAATCATTATATTATTGGGGACTTTAATATAGATTTATTAAAAATAGATCACTATTCGAATGAGTTTCTTAACAACTTTCTTGAAAAATATATATACCAGGTTACCAGAAAATTACTAGGCCTTCAATTAATGATTATAATAAAGGTACCTGTATTGATAATTGTTTTTATAAAACTGAGAGTTTAGAAACTAATACTTATACTCTGAAAAATTCTATTACTGATCATTATTCCTTAATAATAAACATTAAAAAAAACTCAATTTAAGTGATATTACCAATAATTACCTCTATGTTGATTACTCCAAGCTTAAAAATATTGCAGTCTAAATTGGAATAACATTTACTTCATTAGAGATCCAAATGTTGCTATTGTGAAGCATTTTCCAGGAATATTAACTACTGTGTCGAAAATGCTCAAAATATTAGAAAAATTAAAGTTAAGGGAAAAAAATCTTGGATAACTAGAGCTATTGTAGTGTCAAGTAAAACTAAAGAAAAACTTTACCTTACATGGAGAAAAAAATCCTACAAGTTTATTTGCTGAAACTAAATACAAAAAATATCTTTAAATTTACAACAAAGTTATAAAGGAAGCTAAATATAACTATGAGACAAAATTATTTGAGGATAATAGAAATGACCCAAAAAAGTTATGGGAGTTTATAAATAAGAAAGTTAATAACAAAAGTAAAAAAAATACTCATTTTAATTATATAATGGACGAAAACAATCAAAAAATATTTTCGGAATGTAATATAGTGAATACTATGAATAATTATTTCTTAAAAATTGGTGAAAAATTAAGTAATAATATTCCCACAACTCAAAGTAGGTAATATTAATATGCCAACCATGAACATATTTCAATTTATATAGTTGATGCTTTAAGTTATATCATTAATTTATGTATTAGTCTTGCAGTATGGCCTGATGATCTCAAAAAGGCAGAAATTGTACCTGTGCATAAAGGAGGAAGTAAGTCTTGCCTATCTAACTATCAGCCAATTTCACTTATTTCAAACATTGCAAAAGTATTTGAAAAAGTGGTACATTTTAGAATCTTTAATTTTATTAATAAATGTAAATTATTTTCAAAATCGCAGTTTGGATTTATTAAAAATATTGGGACTCGTGATGCTCTTCAGCAAATTACTAAAATTATTCACTGTAACTTAGATAAAAGTAAACCTTTAATAATCACTTTTTTGGATTTGGCAAAAGCATTCGATACTGTAAACCACAATATAAGAGGGTGAATCAAATATGCACCGGACTTTTGTTTTAAAAATTTTATTGGTACGATCAATACAAATTTTAATACATATTATTTTTCTACATAGTCTCCTCTCTTATGTATACATTTTTCTCACCGAATCGGAAGTTTTTTAATACCTTTCTTAAATAATGAAACTGGTCGTGTCGATAACCAATTGGGCACAAACGTTTCTACACCTTCGTTGTCCTCAAAGTGGTGGCCTCCCAGTTCTTCTTTAAGTGGCCCAAACATGTGGTAGTCACATGGCGACAAATGAGGACTGTAAGGCGGGTGTTCAAGGGTTTCTCAATGCATTTTGTTCAATTTTCCTTGAGTCAATGCAGCTGTATGTGGCCGAGCGTTGTCATGCAACAGAATCACACTTCGGATAGGCATATCCCACCTCTTTTGCCGATAGGCAAGTTTCACTTGTTGGAGTAGTTCGCAGTAAATCGATCAGCAGTACGTCTTCAATCAGCTCACGAATTGCGTAGATATTCGCCTCATTGATGCTTGTCGTAGGACGGCGTGCATGAGGCTCATTTTCCACTGTCCCTCGGCCATCTGAAAACTTTTTGTGCCAGTCGTACACTTGGGTCCTTGAAAGTGTTGTATTGCCGAACTGTGCAGATAGTCGACGCAAAATTTCAGACGGTCTAACGCCCTCCCGCTCCAAAAATTTAATAACAACACGTTGCGCAACAGACGTATGTAACTCTTGCTCTGACATGATGCTACTAACAGCGCATCGACTACGCCTCGCCAAACCGACGAACTCCCCTCTTCTGAACATCCCTACCTAACATATATCGAGACGTCACGCCACTCGAATTACCTACAGGGCGAGAAACAGAAAAGTCCGGTTCATATTTGATTCACCCTCGTATTATAATTATATAATCTAGGAATTAGAGGTAAAGCATCAGATCTTTTAATTAGTTATCTTAAAAATAGACAACAAAGAGTGAAAATTAATGAAATGTTGCAGTACTTGTAGAAATATAACTATTGGGGTGCCACAGGGTACTGTTCTAGGCCCTCTACTTTTTATACTATATGTCAATGATTTACTGAAGAGAATGCCAGATGAAACTATACTGTCATATGCAGATGATACGGCAGTAATATCATCTGCAAACACCTGGGATGAAGCCCAACATAAGATGAATTTATTGTTAAGGGAAGTGAATGAGTGGTTAGTATCCAACAAATTATTACTTAATATAAATAAAACTGTTTATATTGCGTTTGGATGCTACAGTGATAGTGTGCCAAAGAATATAAATATATGTATAAATGACAGCCAGATTAATAGAGTTGAACATCACAAATACTTGGGAATTATTTTTGATTTTAACCTTAAGTGGGATAAACATATTAATTACATTGTTAATAAAACTAAGTACTTGGTTTTTGTGTTCTACAAATTATCTAAAATAATGACAGCTGATATAATAAAAATAATTTATTATGCATTCTTCCATAGTATTATTTCTTATGGTAATATTGCTTGGGGAGGAGCGTATTCCAATAGTATATTTCATCTGCAAGTGCTTCAAAATAGATTACTTAAAATCTTGAACAAAAATTCTAATAATACAAGCAAAAATCCAGTTAATCTTGTACAATTATTTGCTCTTAAATCGTTATGTTATCATTATGACACACTTAAAACTGAGTTTTTAACAACCACTAATGTTACTGGAAATAAAGCTATTCAACTACCTAAAATAAATAAAAGAATTTTTACTAAATACAGCTATATCAATGCAATAAAAATATTTAATATATTACCAAATGAATACAAATGTATGGTGAACTGTGACAAAGCAAACAAAAAGAAATTGGCTCAATGGATAATTAATAATATAAAATGAAGCTATTATTTCACTAAATGCTTTTACTAATTATTAATGCAATATACACTGTGATAGCTAAAATATTTACTGATTTGTGATAGATGTTACATGATTGTTTTTGTATTATTTAAGTTTAGTTTAGTTTTGAGGTTTAATCTTAAGTGTACCAGGCACGTACAGGGATTCCTATCCCTCTGTAGGTTTATTTAATGATAATTTTTCATTGTAAACTGTATACGGTTTTAATAAATAAATAAATAAATAACTTGATCTATATAGACATACCAGTCTGTGGTAGAACTACGAAACAGTTCAGAATACAACTTATTGGCTTCTGATGCATTAGGCCAAACAAAATGATACCTCAAATGCATATCTTCATTTTCACTACCGGCAAATTCTGCCATCTTATATCCATATTTACTGATAGACTAGTATAAATAATTGTTGCTTACTCATTTGGTACTAATGCAGAGGACAAGAGTGTTTCCGTTAAATATGAAGCCATGCTACTTGACGGTAGCCTTCTCGATGGCTACTATCCAGTTTTTCCAAAACATATAATCATATTTTCTGTAACCAGTCAAACTATTTTATGTTTATTATTTAGTAAATTGACTAACAATATTTATGGAGTCTAAATACAATCTTCAAGTATTTCAAATAAATATTAATAATTGAATATTTAAGGTTCTCAGATTTCTCGTATATATTGGTTTGTCTCACAAGAAAGACAGCTACTTTCCATTTCCACGATATCACCCATTTTCCACGACCTCCACACAGTGATAACATCAATATTCAGAAGAAGATGAGTGCGATCTCGTCGAAATGTCCAGATGGTGTGTTTTCTGCGAAGCATCTATACGTCAAAGCTTTCGATCGTAGCCCAAACAAATTTAGCTACATCGATGAATTATAATTTCTAGAGTTTAGACGAAAATCTAGAACATCACCGAAGATTAGTAGATAAAGATTATATTTGATTGATTGGATTTACAATGCTGATGAACAATCTTTAGGTCACTTATAAATACGAATGATCTTGTAGATTCGTAATTCAGTATTGTTTATAAGTGGTTGTTATTTTTCGGATAAAGTTTTCTAGGTCAATTTTACTAATTGAAGTGAGGTTAATAACACATATTAAATTTAAATAGAGCACATGATTATTTATTATTTACTTACCGTTGCTGATTCCGAAGTTGTATGTATTATTCTCCTAACAATGGCCCATACAACTGTTATAACTGCTGGAATTCCTAAAACAGTTACTTGCGTCAGTTAAACATAATACTAGATATACAAATACCCAAATGAACTAAAAACTTAATAATTAAATGTTCACTGAAATTAAAATAAGACCACGTACATACATTAAAATTGTATAAAAATATACTACAAAGAGTTGGTCGTTATTTATTTAAATAAATAAATCATCCTAAGTCATACGTAGTAATATGGCACAAACTATGTATACTACTATTTTAATAAAATTTGACGACGCCAACACTGCAGGTGACGCCTCGAAGCCAGACGATCTAGTTTTTTAAATTAAATTAGGCTCATTCGAAAGGTATTTCAGGTTAGAATACCATTCAGAATTGTTTAAATACAATTAATGGCATTACTCACAGAAGGAATAACGTCATGGACTTGATTTTTTGGCAACAAGCAATGCCAACGTGTCATCTTTTTTGACATGTTCTCTTAATATTTTATGCCTAAAACCAACTAGTACAGATATTTTTAGTTATAGCTAGTCTACTTGTGTTAAAGTGTAACAAAATAACTCTAGTCCAAAAATATCGAAATAACCACCACTTTAGCCATTTTCAAGGGTAGATTTGTCGCTTATTAAGATGTTAGTTTTAGACTAGAGAACTTATTTATTTTACATTTTTTTCCAAACAACTTAATAACCACTTATTGAAAATATGTATAAAACTAACTTACATTTGATACTAAAAAGTTACAAAAAACACCATAATTGTCATTTAACATTAAACAAACCGTATAATTAATGAACAAAAATAACAATTTATTAACAACTGTTTTACAGTGTTATGTTATATACCTTCTTCAAGAAAAATGAATCAAACCCTTGGAATTTTTTTTCAACTGAAAATACCAACTTCCCTAGAGGATTTGTCCTATCGTGAAATTAGCCACCTTGTTAATTGTACTAACTCTGTGAAACCTTTTTTGTACTAACGTCACGTCGCTGGCTAATTGTTTGAAGAAGAAGATTGACACCTTACTATGGGTATAATATATTGTCGCGTTCGTGTTTGTCGACTTTTTTTTACGACTACTGTCCTCGTTTGACTGTGGACCACTGTCAAAAATGTTTGAACGTGTAGAAAATGGCAGCTTAGGGACATAATTCAGCCTACAGATGCACAATGGCCCTAGAACGATAATAACACGTCGTTGTAGAGACCCATGTGAGAACATATATCCATTCACGCCCCTTTTTCAGCAAGAAAACGCACACTCGCTAAGCTATGGATTTTAACACGGGTTAATGTGACCATGTTAACCTGATTTAAATAACATCGAACAGGTGTGGGATATGATGGCACCGTTAACTCAACAATTTCGAGTTATTTGGAACGAGGTGCCATAAATAAACATCGACTAGTTCATTTCTAGGCGTGTATAGGAGCAGATTCATAATCGGGATCAGCAAAAACATTTCTTTTACATGTTATCGTTTCATCTTGATATAAAGCTGGAGATACATGGCGCGAAGCTCGGCTGGTGAACCCTTTCTAGAAATGCAAAAAAATCGGGGATATATCCTTTGTATATTCTCCTGTACCGACAAAAATTTCATTGTAGGAACAATACCCCTTACCAATTTATAGGACGAAAATTCCTAATTTATGCGGATAGCAAGGGTGAGTTTATTTTCGTTGCGTTTCGACAGGTAGATTGGCTCGGCGTGTGGTAACCAATAAATGTCGGTCCACATGAAAGGCTCGTCGGCCTACTTTGTCCCGTAATGGTTTCAATAAAAAATAGTCAAATAAATCATTGGGCACATGCAAAAACAAAATGATTATATTTAAATATGAATTTATTGCATCAATAAACCATACTTTATCTTATTTTTATTCACAAAATTAAACTAAAGACGATAGAACTTCTGCTTACTTACTATATATACGACAAGACTAATTTAGAAAGACAGCATTAATGTACCTTAAAAATAAATTTTCAAATAAATGTATTATACCCCGAGTGAACGCTAATCCCATAATAATTTGTCAAATATTATGGTTTCCTTGTAAACCAAAATTGTATAATTAGAATATTATAATGACATAGCAATAATCCTGAATTTATCTTCACTGATATTAATAACAAATACTAGAAATACTACCCATAATTAATATATATATATATATATATATATATATATATATATATATATATATATATATATATATTTATAGGTACTAATCCAGAACAAGAAAAGAAGAATATTGAATTTTATGAAGGTACAGAAATTTTTGTAATATAAAGCACTTTGTCCACGGCAATATAATTTTGTAGATCTAAGTAACTTATAATATCACTTGGAAAAATTAAATAGAATTCAGTACGAAACAGGTCCCTGACAATTGTTTGTCCAAGTTCATTGTCAATGTCTAGTGCGTTTCAATAGTTAAGAAAATGAAACAGTGTGATAGAGAATAGTTTAATACAGCATACTGGTTGGAACATCACAGCAATTGAATTAAAAACGAAAAGCGATTCATTAATGGCTACGTATAGAAAATTAAAGAGCAGAGTAAAAGAAAGCATGACGACAGGAAATGGTACAAATGAGGTTGATAAACGCGATTGGGAATTTTATAATACTATGACAATATTTTTAGATGATGTGTATAAACCGAGAACTACGAAGGATTCTGTTGTAAGTATGCATACTTTACAGTCATACATCTACCTGACAAGTTATGTAAAGTAAGTGGTGGAGTTTTATTAATAATAAAGGACCTCCCGCATTCCTTATGGAAAGTGGCCCACGGTGGAATTGGCTGAAATTTTCCCATTTTGTAGATTTCAACGAAATGAACAAATGTCTTTATGGCCCCAAAGTCCGATGACCGATAGTTTTCACGTTATGGTTAATTTTATATCTAATGTCAGGGTATACCACGATGAGCTGAGTCGATATGTATATCAGGGGTATACAGGGGGTTTTCGCGCAGCTGGTTTCAGTTAAAATAATTTTAGTTCTCTACGACTTCCGGTTCTACCGGAGGTGAACACAAACTTTGTTTTTATAAATGGAATACCCTGTTTTTTTAAGCTTTTTTAGAATCTACAATGAATTTCAATATAAAATTATTAAAAATATCATATGTCTGAAAGGCTCCAGTTGGAATGATTTAAACTTTTTGAAAATTTTGACAAATGCAGCTGTCTAAAAAATATTTTTTTGGGAACAAAGAAGCCAGGTCAAAAATTACCAGAATTTGCCTGAATAAAACGTGAAGCTTCCTAAATCTTTGGAAACTTTTCAAAAGAATATACGGAGTGTTCAGAAATTGGCCCTGAATTCGGCTTTCATTTTTTTTTCAAATGGATTTTATGTTTGAATCCCCATACCTAAATTAAAGGATTTTTGTGGTTATGAAAGATATCTGAATTATCACTAGGCTTTTTTAAACGAATTGACAACAAACAAATGCTGAAGTGTCATCAAACAATATTTGTTAATAATTTGGTGTTAAAGCATAGTTACATGGAAACGCTGACGGGGCTTATTCACAATTGCAAAACACATGGATAGATTGTGAAAAAGCAAGAAAGAGAGAAACATGTCGTAGATAATAAACGGAAATAACCTACAATCTTCGCATGCTTAAGAGCATATCCAGAAAATTCCTCAGTAGATGCAGAAAGAGATATGGGAATATCTATGATTAGTTTTCAGATGATCCTAAAAAAAATAAGGACCATCCGTCTGCATTCTCATTAGTTAAGAATTTAAGAGCAGGTAACGCTCAAAGACGGAATAATCTTTCGAATTAATATTAATCAAAATTCAGGAAGACTAATATTTTCTACAAAAAATGATTTGGACGGATGAGGCAAAATTTATGGAATAGTCAACCACATTACTGGAGTGATACTAATCCACACATTATTTTTAGGTGAGAGATATCTCGAAATTTTAGAAAATGGTTTACATCCATTAGAGTTAACTTAGAATCAGCTGTGGTCTCATCACGACCTCATAATATTGCAACTGTGAATAACTTTTTAGACAATCATTTTGAAGATCGTTGGATAGAGCATAATGGACCTCATCGACGGCCCCCTCGTTCTCCCGATCTCACTCCTTAGCTTTTTTATTTGGGATCGAATAATAAATATTGTCAATGCTGCACCGCTAACAACACAGGTCAAGTGCCAGGAAATGATCTGCGTCATGGTGTTATGATGGAGTTTCGGATTCAATACCAATTTCTGAGCTCTCCGTTTTTTTTTTGAACAGTTTTCAAAGATTTAGAAAGCTTTAAGTTTTATTCAGGCAAATTCTGGTAATTTTTGATCTGGCCCTATTGGCTTCCACAAAAATAATATTTTGTGAAGACCAGGATCTGTCAAAATTTACAAAAAGTTGAAATAACTTTTAACCAGACCCCTTCAGACATATGAGGTTTTCAATAAAGTTATCTTAAAATTCATCATAGATTCTAAACATGCTACAAAAAACAGAATTTTCTATTTAAAAAACAAAGTTTGGATCCACTTCCGGTAAAACCGGAAGTCGTGACAATTGAAAATACTGTTACTAAAACCGGCTCCTCGAAAACCCCCTGTATAATAATTTTCACATTAATACTCCCAGGAGTTCCTCATATACATATCGACTTAGCTCTTCCTGGTATACTCTGACCATAAATATAAAATTAACCATAACTTGAAAACTATCAGTCATCAGACTTTGCTGCTATGAAGGCATTTGTTCATTTTGTTGAGATCTACAAAATATCAAACTTTCAGCCAAATCCACCGAGGGGGCGCTTTCCATAAGGAATGTGCGGGGTCCTTTATAACTGAGTTTCACTTTCAAATAATTGTCACACCATGTCCTAATGACATTGAATGCAGTACTAATTCATATATCCAAGTACCAATATGTTCTATTAACCAATCTGTTATTTCGTTGAATTCGGTTTTTTACGTAGGTATGCTCATCTGTTACTCAAAAACGGCTTCATCAATTTTGGTGATTTAAGCTACATTATGTTAAGGAATATCAAGAAAAGGTAACATGTAATTTTCTATAACATGAGATGTATATATAGTATTCCAGAAAGTATGAGAAACTATTATTAAGAGATTTCCATAATTAAATTTTAATATATTAAGATAGATTGATAGGTGATTACATACATTTTTTTAAAACATAACATCTTACTTGGCACTGTGTGTTAACATTAATAACTTCCTGAAAAATATATAGCACATCTATATCCTCTAAACATTGAAGACTGATGATTATTTGCCAGCTTTAATGCACTCTGACTGTCAAGAATCATTAGTTTACTTTCCAAATTTCTTAAATCAACAGCCTCACGACAAGCTTCTGATAAAGCCATGCTCTTTGATTTACAACTATCTAAGGATACAGTTTTGTGTTTTTATTTTCCCAAAAAACAGCAGAAACACATTTTACAAAACATTTATTGCGCCACTAGCCATAAGTTTCTATATATTTTCTCCTAAACTACTGGACGGAAGAGGTTGAAATTTGGTATCAATGTATAGTTTGGTGACCCGATCAGGAGTACATATCGTAAAAGAAAAAAAATTGATTTTAGGGGTACTTCTGGGGGGAAAAACTAAAAAAAACGGCCGTCCCCTCACCCTGATCTCCGAAACTACTGAGCCTAAAATTTTGAAAAAAAATAGGAAATATAGAACGTTGGCCGAACTTTACAGAAAAAAAATAAGAAGAAATATTAATTTTAGGGGGCAAATTATAGAATTAAATAAAAATTTAAAAATAAAAAAAATTCAAACGCATCATGTAATATATCAAATGAAAGGTCTCATTCTGAGGAATACAAATATATTTTTTTTCATATTAAAAAAAATTATTTAAAAAGATATTAACGAAAATATACAAAAATTAACCCAACCCCCCCCCCTTATCACCGAAACTATAAAACGTAAAGTTTTGAAAAAAATTAGAGGTATAGGTTCTGACCTGAAGTTTACTGGAAAAATAAGGGGAAACCTCTACTTTTAATATTGGTGGACAAATTACAGAATTAAATGGAAAATATAAAATTAAAATTGTTTCTAACCCATCATGAAACGGCTCATTACGACGAAAACAAATATATAAACTATCTCCGAAAACATAAGCTGTAAAATTTTGAAAAAAATGGAGGTATAGCCTCTCACCTGAACTTTACTGGAAAAATAAGGAAAAACCCCTAATATTCATTTTGGGGGGCAAATTATAGAATTAAATGGAAAATATAAAACTAAAATTGTTTCTAACCCATCATGTTATATATCAAATGAAAGAGCTCATTATGACGAAAGAAAACAAATATATTATTTTCATATTTTTAAAATAAATTAATTAAAAGATATTAACAAAAATATTAAAAAAATTACCAATCCCCCCCCCTTTTCACCGAAAACATAAGCTGAAAAATTTTGAAAAAAATTGAAGTATAGCCCCTCACCGAACTTTACTGGAAAAATAAGGAGAAACCCCTAATATTCATTTTGGGGGGCAAATTATAGAATTAAATGAAAAATAAAAAATTATAATTGTTTCTAACGGGTCATGTAATATATCAAATCAAAGGGCTCATTATGACGAATACAAATATATATATATATATATATATATATATATATATATATATATATATATATATATATATATAAATGAATATTTTAAAATATATTAAAAAAAATTAAAAAAATTACCCATTCCCCCGTTATTCCCCAAACTATAAGACCTAAATTTTTTTGTTTATTTGAAAAATATAAAAAATCCCTAATTCTATTATTTGGCCCCCAAATAATAAAATTAAACGGAAAATAAATTATTAGAAAACCCCCATAGTAATTTTAGGGATAAATTATACAATTAAATGGAAAATAAAGATTCAATTTTCAAAAGCATCATGTAAAAGGCTCATTATGTGAATTACAAACATATCATATTTTTAAATCATTTGTTGAAAAGATATTAACAAAAATATTAAACATCGACTTAATTCCCACTATTTAAATTTTGAAAAATATATTTTATTTGTATTTTTTAATAATTTAAATAACAGATTTAATAATTTATAATTTAAAATTTGACCTATTTTGCCCTGTATGTTCCAATCCACAGAGCCTCAAAACTGAGACAGTAGATTAAAAAAGATTTCTCTGAAAGTTTATTAGTAAAATAAAACTCTAATATTTTTTTGGGGGCCAAATTAGAAAATCAAATACATATTGCCATGGGTTCAATTTTAAAGTTATAAAACTAATATTCACTTTCACTTTTCTAGAACTTTATTTACATTAAAACAGCTGATTCAAATAAAACAACAATCCCATATACGCTAGTCGTCGCGGTATAACTGAATTGGCGATCGTGGGGTGCTTCCTTTATAACAACAGCGTCGAATTCTCCAGTAAAAATCATCATCACTCCTTCCGCTGCCGAGTCTTTTCGAGAATCGTTTTTTTTTATCTTAAAGCGTTTGTTGTCGTACTGAAATGAAACAGGGTCGGCTTTGGGTAAATTTCGTAACACTGCTCCCCCTTTAATTCTGATCGTCCCGATCAGAAACATCCCCTCCATGGTAGGGAGCGAGTCGATCTAAATGAACCACCTTCAATTTAGCCTTGGGGTTTCGACGGATCCGGTAGACGACGTCATTAAGCCTCTTGACCACCTCGTGTGGACCATCCCAGGAGGGTTGGGGGTTGTACAGCCAGACTTTGTCCCTCTCCTGGAACCCGACTGAATTGGCCTTGAGGTCGTATCGCGTCTTCATCCGGTCACTGGTGGCCAACATCTGCGTTCGGGCTAATTCGTGTATTGCCAGCATGTTATGTCGGAGCTGGTCGGCATAATCGTCGATGTCTTGGGGAGGTTCTTCGGGGGAGCCAAATGCCAAGTCGCATGGTAATCGCAGCTCCTTTCCGAATAGGACCCTGGCTGGGATCAGGCCTCTACTATTATGTACAGCAGAGCGATATGCCAAAAGGAATAGGGGAATATGCTGATCCCAATAACGCTGGTTATTGTTGTACAGCCAGACTTTGTCCCTCTCCTGGAACCCGACTGAATTGGCCTTGAGGTCGTATCGCGTCTTCATCCGGTCATGTATTGCCAGCATGTTATGTCGGAGCTGGTCGGCATAATCGTCGATATCTTGGGAAGGTTCTTCGGGGGAGCCAAATGCCAACTCGCTGGGTAATCTCCTTTCCGAATAGGACCCTGCTAACAGAAATAGGGGAGTATGTTCATCCCAATCACGCTGGTTATTGCTGACGACCTTGGATAGGTGTTGTTCCAAGGTCCTGTTGAATCTTTCCACCATTCCGTCTGACTGTGGGTGTAATGGTGTTGTTCTCGTTTTCCTGATCCCCAACATCGTGCAGACCTTCTGGAATACATTCGATTCGAAGTTACGCCCCTGGTCTGAATGTAGTTCCATCGGGACGCCAAACCTGCTAGTTGTTCTACTAGCACCGTCGCTACCGTGGTCGCCTCTTGGTTGGGTATCGCATATTCCTCAGGCCATTTGCTGAAGTAATCCATTGCGACCAGAATGTATTTGTTCCCCCTCTCAGACTCGGGAAACGGACCGGCGACATCGATGGCAATTCTCTCAAATGGGACGCCCACATTGTACTGCTGCATTCTGCCGTTGGTCCGGGTCTTCGGTCCCTTACTGGCTGCACAGGTGGCACATTTGCGGCACCAAGGTCTGACGTCTTCGAAGTAGTTCACCCAGTAGTACCGCTGGCGAACTTTGTCAAGGGTTTTATTCATGCCCAGGTGGCCTCCGGTAATTCCATCATGTACTTCGGTCAGAATGGCTGGTACCTTTTTCTTCGGAACTACCAGTTGGGACTTGGTTTCTCGTCCATCAGCGCTTTCCCAAACTCGCTTGAGCATTCCATTGTCTACTCCTAGAGAGTCCCATTGAGCCCATAACGATTTCAGCAAGCCGGAGTATCTAGCTACCTCGTCCCATCGTGGCCTGGGTGCCCCTCTCATTTTGAGTGACAAGATTGGTTCGATGTCTGGATCAGCCATTTGGTCCTGGATGCACTGTTCCGTTGTCCAGTCTTCATTGGCCTGCACTCGGATCTGCCTGATGGAGATACCCTCTCGCTGTTCCGTCTTCAGACAATGCTTACATTCCGCTCTACAGGATAGAGCATCGGCATTATTGTGCAACCGGCCGGCACGGTGTTCCACCTTGAAGTCGTATTGCTGTAATGTCTCCATGCATCTGGCCAGTTGTCCTTCCGGTGTCTTCATGTCCAACAGCCATTTGAGTGCGGCATGATCTGTTCGGATTAAGAAATAGCGACCATAGAGGTATTTGTGGAAATGGTCTACAGCCCTAATTATTGCAAGAAGTTCTTTTTTGGTGACGCAATAATTTCTTTCCGGTTTCGAGAATCCACGGCTGTAGTACCCGATCACCCTCTCTTCACCATCCTGCACGTGGGATTGGACGGCCCCCAAACCGGTGTTGCTGGCGTCGGTGTCTAAGATGAACTTGCCGGACTGTGTAGGGAAGGCTAGGATTGGGCTGGAACATTGTGCTGCCTTCAGTCGTCTGAAAGATGTTTCGCAATCCTGATTCCAATGGAAGGTCTCTCTCTCAGTGGTCTGCCGATGTAGAGGGGCGGCGATGGTGGCAAATCCCTCAACAAAACGCCGGTAGTATGAACAGAGGCCCAAGAAGCTTCGGAGTTCATGTTTGTCTCTTGGAACTGGCCAATCACGGATGGCTGCTATCTTGTCTTCGTTGGTGCGGATTCCCGACTCGGACACGACGTGGCCCAAAAACTCTACTTCTTTTTGGAACAAGGAGCACTTCTTCGGGTTGAGTCTCAGGTTGGCATTATTAATTCTGGAGAATACTTCGCCTAGGTTTTTCAGATGGTCGTCGAATATCTGACCCATGACTAGAATGTCGTCGAGGTATACTAAGCACGTCCTCCATGTTAACCCGCTCAGTACATACTCCATTAGCCTCTCAAATGTAGCGGATGCATTACATAACCCAAAGGGCATGACCGTGAACTGAAACAGCCCTTTACTGGTGGAGAACGCTGTCTTCTCTCTGTCGTTTGCGTGTAGACCAACCTGCCAATATCCACTTTTTAGGTCTAGTGTGGAGAACCAACGGGAGCCTGCTAGTGTGGTCAAAGTGTCATCGATTCGGGGTAGTGGATAGCTGTCTTTCTTCGTGACGTCATTCAGCTTTCTGTAATCCACACAAAATCGGGTGGTTCCATCCTTCTTTTTAACTAGCACGACGGGAGCAGACCATGGGCTGATGGATGGCTCAATAACTCCATTTTGTAACATGGACTCGATGTTTTCCTCGACTGCCTGTTGTTGCTCCAATGGTAGTCGTCTAGGTGGTATTCTGATGGGTTGAGCCTTTCCGGTATCTAGTGGGATATGATGGCACCGTTGTTAACTCAACAATTTCGAGTTATTTGGAACGAGGTGCCATAAATAAACATCGACTAGTTCATTTCTAGGCGTGTATAGGAGCAGATTCATAATCGGGATCAGCAAAAACATTTCTTTTACATGTTATCGTTTCATCTTGATATAAGGCTGGAGATACATGGCGCGAAGCTCGGCTGGTGAACCCTTTCTAGAAATGCAAAAAAATCGGGGATATATCCTTTGTATATTCTCCTGTACCGACAAAAATTTCATTGTAGGAACAATACCCCTTACCAATTTATAGGACGAAAATTCCTAATTTATGCGGATAGCAAGGGTGAGTTTATTTTCGTTGCGTTTTGACAGGTAGATTGGCTCGGCGTGTGGTAACCAATAAATGTCGGTCCACATGAAAGGCTCGTCGGCCTACTTTGTCCCGTAATGGTTTCAATAAAAAATAGTCAAATAAATCATTGGGCACATGCAAAAACAAAATGATTATATTTAAATATGAATTTATTGCATCAATAAACCATACTTTATCTTATTTTTATTCACAAAATTAAACTAAAGACGATAGAACTTCTGCTTACTTACTATATATACGACAAGACTAATTTAGAAAGACAGCATTAATGTACCTTAAAAATAAATTTTCAAATAAATGTATTATACCCCGAGTGAACGCTAATCCCATAATAATTTGTCAAATATTATGGTTTCCTTGTAAACCAAAATTGTATAATTAGAATATTATAATGACATAGCAATAATCCTGAATTGATCTTCACTGATATTAATAACAAATACTAGAAATACTACCCATAATTAATATATATATATATATATATATATATATATATATATATATATATATATATATTTATAGGTACTAATCCAGAACAAAAAAAGAAGAATATTGAATTTTATGAAGGTACAGAAATTTTTGTAATATAAAGCACTTTGTCCACGGCAATATAATTTTGTAGATCTAAGTAACTTATAATATCACTTGGAAAAATTAAATAGAATTCAGTACGAAACAGGTCCCTGACAATTATTTGTCCAAGTTCATTGTCAATGTCTAGTGCGTTTCAATAGTTAAGAAAATGAAACAGTGTGATAGAGAATAGTTTAATACAGCATACTGGTTGGAACATCACAGCAATTGAATTAAAAACGAAAAGCGATTCATTAATGGCTACGTATAGAAAATTAAAGAGCAGAGTAAAAGAAAGCATGACGACAGGAAATGGTACAAATGAGGTTGATAAACGCGATTGGGAATTTTATAATACTATGACAATATTTTTAGATGATGTGTATAAACCGAGAACTACGAAGGATTCTGTTGTAAGTATGCATACTTTACAGTCATACATCTACCTGACAAGTTATGTAAAGTAAGTGGTGGAGTTTTATTAATAATAAAGGACCTCCCGCATTCCTTATGGAAAGTGGCCCACGGTGGAATTGGCTGAAATTTTCCCATTTTGTAGATTTCAACGAAATGAACAAATGTCTTTATGGCCCCAAAGTCCGATGACCGATAGTTTTCACGTTATGGTTAATTTTATATCTAATGTCAGGGTATACCACGATGAGCTGAGTCGATATGTATATCAGGGGTATACAGGGGGTTTTCGCGCAGCTGGTTTCAGTTAAAATAATTTTAGTTCTCTACGACTTCCGGTTCTACCGGAAGTGAACACAAACTTTGTTTTTATAAATGGAATACCCTGTTTTTTTAAGCTTTTTTAGAATCTACAATGAATTTCAATATAAAATTATTAAAAATATCATATGTCTGAAAGGCTCCAGTTGGAATTATTTAAACTTTTTGAAAATTTTGACAAATGCAGCTGTCTAAAAAATATTTTTTTTGGAACAAAGAAGCCAGGTCAAAAATTACCAGAATTTTCCTGAATAAAACGTGAAGCTTCCTAAATCTTTGGAAACTTTTCAAAAGAATATACGGAGTGTTCAGAAATTGGCCCTGAATTCGGCTTTCATTTTTTTTTCAAATGGATTTTATGTTTGAATCCCCATACCTAAATTAAAGGATTTTTGTGGTTATGAAAGATATCTGAATTATCACTAGGCTTTTTTAAACGAATTGACAACAAACAAATGCTGAAGTGTCATCAAACAATATTTGTTAATAATTTGGTGTTAAAGCATAGTTACATGGAAACGCTGACGGGGCTTATTCACAATTGGAAAACACATGGATAGATTGTGAAAAAGCAAGAAAAAGAGAAACATGTCGTAGATAATAAACGGAAATAACCTACAATCTTCGCATGCTTAAGAGCATATCCAGAAAATTCCTCAGTAGATGCAGAAAGAGATATGGGAATATCTATGATTAGTTTTCAGATGATCCTAAAAAAAATAAGGACCATCCGTCTGCATTCTCATTAGTTAAGAATTTAAGAGCAGGTAACGCTCAAAGACGGAATAATCTTTCGAATTAATATTAATCAAAATTCAGGAAGACTAATATTTTCTACAAAAAATGATTTGGACGGATGAGGCAAAATTTATGGAATAGTCAACCACATTACTGGAGTGATACTAATCCACACATTATTTTTAGGTGAGAGATATCTCGAAATTTTAGAAAATGGTTTACATCCATTAGAGTTAACTTAGAATCAGCTGTGGTCTCATCACGACCTCATAATATTGCAACTGTGAATAACTTTTTAGACACTCATTTTGAAGATCGTTGGATAGAGCATAATGGACCTCATCGACGGCCCCCTCGTTCTCCCGATATCACTCCTTAGCTTTTTTATTTGGGATCGAATAATAAATATTGTCAATGCTGCACCGCTAACAACACAGGTCAAGTGCCAGGAAATGATCTGCGTCATGGTGTTATGATGGAGTTTCGGATTCAGTACCAATTTCTGAGCTCTCCGTTTTTTTTTTTGCACAGTTTTCAAAGATTTAGAAAGCTTTAAGTTTTATTCAGGCAAATTCTGGTAATTTTTGATCTGGCCCTATTGGCTTCCACAAAAATAATATTTTGTGAAGACCAGGATCTGTCAAAATTTACAAAAAGTTGAAATAACTTTTAACCAGACCCCTTCAGACATATGAGGTTTTCAATAAAGTTATCTTAAAATTCATCATAGATTCTAAACATGCTACAAAAAACAGAATTTTCTATTTAAAAAAACAAAGTTTGGATCCACTTCCGGTAAAACCGGAAGTCGTGACAATTGAAAATACTGTAACTAACACCGGCTCCTCGAAAACCCCCTGTATAATAATTTTCACATTAATACTCCCAGGTGTTCCTCATATACATATCGACTTAGTTCTTCCTGGTATACTCTGACCATAAATATAAAATTAACCATAACTTGAAAACTATCAGTCATCAGACTTTGCTGCTATGAAGGCATTTGTTCATTTTGTTGAGATCTACAAAATATCAAACTTTCAGCCAAATCCACCGAGGGGGCGCTTTCCATAAGGAATGTGCGGGGTCCTTTATAACTGAGTTTCACTTTCAAATAATTGTCACACCTTGTCATAATGACATTGAATGCAGTACTAATTCATATATCCAAGTACCAATATGTTCTATTAACCAATCTGTTATTTCGTTGAATTCGGTTTTTTACGTAGGTATGCTCATCTGTTACTCAAAAACGGCTTCATCAATTTTGGTGATTTAAGCTACATTATGTTAAGGAATATCAAGAAAAGGTACCATGTAATTTTCTATAACATGAGATGTATATATAGTATTCCAGAAAGTATGAGAAACTATTATTAAAACATTTCCATAATTAAATTTTAATATATTAAGATAGATTGATAGGTGATTAGATACATTTTTTTTAAAAACATCACATCTTACTTGGCACTGTGTGTTAACATTAATAACTTCCTGAAAAATATATAGCACATCTATATCCTCTAAACATTAAAGACTGATGATTATTTGCCAGCTTTAATGCACTCTGACTGTCAAGAATCATTAGTTTACTTTCCAAATTTCTTAAATCAACAGCCTCACGACAAGCTTCTGATAAAGCCATGCTCTTTGATTTACAACTATCTAAGGATACAGTTTTGTGTTTTTATTTTCCCAAAAAACAGCAGAAACACATTTTACAAAACATTTATTGCGCCACTAGCCATAAGTTTCTATATATTTTCTCCTAAACTACTGGACGGAAGAGGTTGAAATTTGGTATCAATGTATAGTTTGGTGACCCGATCAGGAGTACATATCGTAAAAGAAAAAAAATTGATTTTAGGGGTACTTCTGGGGGGAAAAACTAAAAAAAACGGCCGTCCCCTCCCCCTGATCTCCGAAACTACTGAGCCTAAAATTTTGAAAAAAAATAGGAAATATAGAACGTTGGCCGAACTTTACAGAAAAAAAATAAGAAGAAATATTAATTTTAGGGGGCAAATTATAGAATTAAATAAAAATTTAAAAATAAAAAAAATTCAAACGCATCATGTAATATATCAAATGAAAGGTCTCATTCTGAGCAATACAAATATATTTTTTTTTTCATATTAAAAAAAATTATTTAAAAAGATATTAACGAAAATATACAAAAATTAACCCAACCCCCCCCCCTTATCACCGAAACTATAAAACGTAAAGTTTTGAAAAAAATTAGAGGTATAGGTTCTGACCTGAAGTTTACTGGAAAAATAAGGGGAAACCTCTACTTTTAATATTGGTGGACAAATTACAGAATTAAATGGAAAATATAAAATTAAAATTGTTTCTAACCCATCATGAAACGGCTCATTACGACGAAAACAAATATAATTTTTCATATTTTTAAAATAAATTAATTAAAATATATTAACAAAAATATAAACAAAATTACCCATCCCCCCCTATCTCCGAAAACATAAGCTGTAAAATTTTGAAAAAAATGGAGGTATAGCCTCTCACCTGAACTTTACTGGAAAAATAAGGAAAAACCCCTAATATTCATTTTGGGGGGCAAATTATAGAATTAAATGGAAAATATAAAACTAAAATTGTTTCTAACCCATCATGTTATATATCAAATGAAAGAGCTCATTATGACGAAAGAAAACAAATATATTATTTTCATATTTTTAAAATAAATTAATTAAAAGATATTAACAAAAATATTTAAAAAATTACCCATTCCCCCCCTTTTCACAGAAAACATAAGCTGAAAAATTTTGAAAAAAATTGAAGTATAGCCCCTCACCTGAACTTTACTGGAAAAATAAGGAGAAACCCCTAATATTCATTTTGGGGGGCAAATTATAGAATTAAATGAAAAATAAAAAATTATAATTGTTTCTAACGGGTCATGTAATATATCAAATCACAGGGCTCATTATGACGAATACAAATATATATATATATATATATATATATATATATATATATATATAAAATGAATATTTTAAAATATATTTAAAAAAATAAAAAAATTACCCATTCCCCCGTTATTCCCCAAACTATAAGACTTAATTTTTTTTGTTTATTTGAAAAATATAAAAAAATCCCTAATTCTATTATTTGCCCCCCAAATAATAAAATTAAACGGAAAATAAATTATTAGAAAACCCCCATAGTAATTTTAGAGATAAATTATACAATTAAATGGAAAATAAAGATTCAATTTTCAAAAGCATCATGTAAAAGGCTCATTATGTGAATTACAAACATATCATATTTTTAAATCATTTGTTGAAAAGATATTAACAAAAATATTAAACATCGACTTAATTCCCACTATTTAAATTTTGAAAAATATATTTTATTTGTATTTTTTAATAATTTAAATAACAGATTTAATAATTTATAATTTAAAACTTGACCTATTTTGCCCTGTATGTTCCAATCCACAGAGCCTCAAAACTGAGACAGTAGATTAAAAAAGATTTCTCTGAAAGTTTATTAGTAAAATAAAACTCTAATATTAATTTTTGGGGGCCAAATTAGAAAATTAAATACATATTGCCATGGGTTCAATTTTAAAATTATAAAACTAATATTCACTTTCACTTTTCTAGAACTTTATTTACATTAAAACAGCTGATTCAAATACAACAACAATCCCATATACGCTAGTCGTCGCGGTATAACTGAACTGGCGATCGTGGGGTGCTTCCTTTATAACAACAGCGTCGAATTCTCCAGTAAAAATCATCATCACTCCTTCCCCTGCCGAGTCTTTTCGAGAATCGTTTTTTTTTATCTTAAAGCGTTTGTTGTCGTACTGAAATGAAACAGGGTCGGCTTTGGGTAAATTTCGTAACACTGCTCCCCCTTTAATTCTGATCGTCCCGATCAGAAACATCCCCTCCATGGTAGGGAGCGAGTCGATCTAAATGAACCACCTTCAATTTAGCCTTGGGGTTTCGACAGATCCGGTAGACGACGTCATTAAGCCTCTTGACCACCTCGTGTGGACCATCCCAGGCGGGTTGGGGGTTGTACAGCCAGACTTTGTCCCTCTCCTGGAACCCGACTGAATTGGCCTTGAGGTCGTATCGCGTCTTCATCCGGTCACTGGTGGCCAACATCTGCGTTCGGGCTAATTCGTGTATTGCCAGCATGTTATGTCGGAGCTGGTCGGCATAATCGTCGATGTCTTGGGGAGGTTCTTCGGGGGAGCCAAATGCCAAGTCGCATGGTAATCGCAGCTCCTTTCCGAATAGGACCCTGGCTGGGATCAGGCCTGTACTATTATGTACAGCAGAGCGATATGCCAACAGGAATAGGGGAATATGCTGATCCCAATCACGCTGGTTATTGTTGTACAGCCAGACTTTGTTCCTCTCCTGGAACCCGACTGAATTGGCCTTGAGGTCGTATCGCGTCTTCATCCGGTCATGTATTGCCAGCATGTTTTGTCGGAGCTGGTCGGCATAATCGTCGATATCTTGGGAAGGTTCTTCGGGGGAGCCAAATGCCAACTCGCTGGGTAATCTCCTTTCCGAATAGGACCCTGCTAACAGAAATAGGGGAGTATGTTCATCCCAATCACGCTGGTTATTGCTGACGACCTTGGATAGGTGTTGTTCCAAGGTCCTGTTGAATCTTTCCACCATTCCGTCTGACTGTGGGTGTAATGGTGTTGTTCTCGTTTTCCTGATCCCCAACATCGTGCAGACCTTCTGGAATACATTCGATTCGAAGTTACGCCCCTGGTCTGAATGTAGTTCCATCGGGACGCCAAACCTGCTAGTTGTTCTACTAGCACCGTCGCTACCGTGGTCGCCTCTTGGTTGGGTATCGCATATTCCTCAGGCCATTTGCTGAAGTAATCCATTGCGACCAGAATGTATTTGTTCCCCCTCTCAGACTCGGGAAACGGACTGGCAACATCGATGGCAATTCTCTCAAATGGGACGCCCACATTGTACTGCTGCATTCTGCCGTTGGTCCGGGTCTTCGGTCCCTTACTGGCTGCACAGGTGGCACATTTGCGGCACCAAGGTCTGACGTCTTCGAAGTAGTTCACCCAGTAGTACCGCTGGCGAACTTTGTCAAGGATTTTATTCATGCCCAGGTGGCCTCCGGTAATTCCATCATGTACTTCGGTCAGAATGGCTGGTACCTTTTTCTTCGGAACTACCAGTTGGGACTTGGTTTCTCGTCCATCAGCGCTTTCCCAAACTCGCTTGAACATTCCATTGTCTACTCCTAGAGAGTCCCATTGAGCCCATAACGATTTCAGCAAGCCGGAGTATCTAGCTACCTCGTCCCATCGTGGCCTGGGTGCCCCTCTCATTTTGAGTGACAAGATTGGTTCGATGTCTGGATCAGCCATTTGGTCCTGGATGCACTGTTCCGTTGTCCAGTCTTCATTGGCCTGCACTCGGATCTGCCTGATGGAGATACCCTCTCGCTGTTCCGTCTTCAGACAATGCTTACATTCCGCTCTACAGGATAGAGCATCGGCATTATTGTGCAACCGGCCGGCACGGTGTTCCACCTTGAAGTCGTATTGCTGTAATGTCTCCATGCATCTGGCCAGTTGTCCTTCCGGTGTCTTCATGTCCAACAGCCATTTGAGTGCGGCATGATCTGTTCGGATTAAGAAATAGCGACCATAGAGGTATTTGTGGAAATGGTCTACAGCCCTAATTATTGCAAGAAGTTCTTTTTTGGTGACGCAATAATTTCTTTCCGGTTTCGAGAATCCACGGCTGTAGTACCCGATCACCCTCTCTTCACCATCCTGCACGTGGGATTGGACGGCCCCCAAACCGGTGTTGCTGGCGTCGGTGTCTAAGATGAACTTGCCGGACTGTGTAGGGAAGGCTAGGATTGGGCTGGAACATTGTGCTGCCTTCAGTCGTCTGAAAGATGTTTCGCAATCCTGATTCCAATGGAAGGTCTCTCTCTCAGTGGTCTGCCGATGTAGAGGGGCGGCGATGGTGGCAAATCCCTCAACAAAACGCCGGTAGTATGAACAGAGGCCCAAGAAGCTTCGGAGTTCATGTTTGTCTCTTGGAACTGGCCAATCACGGATGGCTGCTATCTTGTCTTCGTTGGTGCGGATTCCCGACTCGGACACGACGTGGCCCAAAAACTCTACTTCTTTTTGGAACAAGGAGCACTTCTTCGGGTTGAGTCTCAGGTTGGCATTATTAATTCTGGAGAATACTTCGCCTAGGTTTTTCAGATGGTCGTCGAATATCTGACCCATGACTAGAATGTCGTCGAGGTATACTAAGCACGTCCTCCATGTTAACCCGCTCAGTACATACTCCATTAGCCTCTCAAATGTAGCGGATGCATTACATAACCCAAAGGGCATGACCGTGAACTGAAACAGCCCTTTACTGGTGGAGAACGCTGTCTTCTCTCTGTCGTTTGCGTGTAGACCAACCTGCCAATATCCACTTTTTAGGTCTAGTGTGGAGAACCAACGGGAGCCTGCTAGTGTGGTCAAAGTGTCATCGATTCGGGGTAGTGGATAGCTGTCTTTCTTCGTGACGTCATTCAGCTTTCTGTAATCCACACAAAATCGGGTGGTTCCATCCTTCTTTTTAACTAGCACGACGGGAGCAGACCATGGGCTGATGGATGGCTCAATAACTCCATTTTGTAACATGGACTCGATGTTTTCCTCGACTGCCTCTTGTTGCCCCAATGGTAGTCGTCTAGGTGGTATTCTGATGGGTTGAGCCTTTCCGGTATCTATTCGATGCTGAATGATGTTTGTGCGACCGGTGGTTCCATTTTTACTGTTAAAAAGTTGCCAGTGTTTTGTGATAAATTGCTTGGCTTTCTTCTGGTTCTCTGGTGTCAAGTGTGTCTGGACTTGGCAATGGACACAGCGGCGCCGGTATCGATGGTGATAGTAACTGCTCGCCCATTGATGGTGCCTCTGATGACTAGGCTCCCGCTATCTCGGCAAAATCCCCGGATGGATACTGTCCTGGGGGCTGGTGGAGGGTGAGTCATCATTCGCCCCTTATGCTGACTGGTTGGAGTTTCCCTGGTTGGTCAGGTCGGTTTGTTGGCTACCCTTGGTTGGTGATCGTTCGGTAGCCTTACTCGGCAGTCACGTTGGAAATGCCCTGTCCGTCCGCAGCGGTAACATGCCCCTGTGGTGCCAGTTCTTTGTGACCGTTCTAATATTTTGTTCAGGCCAGCCAGCAGCTCCTGAAATGGTGACTCTGACTCTTCCTGGTTGAAGGAAACTGCTCGGACCCTCTGCTTGCACATGTTCATGACGGCCTCTACTTCCAAAGCCAGAAGTAGAGCTTCATTACTTTTCTTGACATCACTTAGTCTTAGATTTCGCTGTACTTCCACATCTCTGAAGCCGTTTATGAAACTCTGTGTGGCCAACTGGTCTTTCGCTTCCTCTGGCAGGTCTGGGTAGGACAAGTGTACTAACCGAAGAATTTCTGCTTCGAATTCTTGGAGGTTTTCACCGGATTTTTGCGTTTTTCCACTCAGTTGGACTTGGTATACCTGGCTCATGGATTGATTGTCGTATCGTTTGTCTAGGATGGCGATGATCTTGTCGAAAATACCTTGTTCATCGACTGGAATACTTTGGAGGAGTCCTAGGGCCGGACCTCTTAACGAAATTACCAGAGACGTGGATTTTTCTTGGTTATCCCATCCATTAGCTGTAGCCACGGCTTCAAATTGTCGTTTATACATGGACCAAGATGAGCTGCCATCAAATGTGGGTGGTTTGCTAACGGAACCTTTGGTACTCACGGTGTTCTGGTATTTTCCTCGCTGTATGTCCTGTTGCATTTTTTTAATTTCTGTTTCTACTTTACTTTGAATAGCACTGATTTCAAATTTCACCTTCTCTGTATGGAATCGATGTCATCTACTTTGGTTTCAAGGGCCTCCACATTATTTTTTAGGATTTTCATGTCATCGTTTATTTCTTTTATGTCAGATTCAACTATTTGCATGCTTTCATTAACTGTTTCATTAACTTGCGATACAATTTGCATTAATTGTTCAAATTGCAGTTGTCTTTTTTCTTCAGTTACTTTAAAATCATTTTGTCGTTTTAATTCAATGTGATCGTGTTTTTCTTCAAATTTCGAGAAGAATCCTTCAATTAAATTATGTTGTTCACTTTTCATCGTGGAAACAAGATTTTGTTGTTCACTTTTCATTGTAGAAATAAGATTTTGTTGTTCGCTTTTCATCGTAGTGACAAGATTTTCTAATTCTATTTTACGTTTTTCATCGATATTAGTGACGAGATTTCCTAATTCAACTTTAAGTTTATCATCAAAAGATTTCACTAACCTTTGTTGAATTTCTTCTTGATGTTGTTTCTCCTTCTTGTCACGTTTTTCTAGAATCTGTGCTATTTTTTCGTCTAGTCCCTCCGTAATAATTTTTTTGGTAGTTTCGTCGGTTTTTTCCATACTACGAGTTTCCATAAATCAAATTACGATTTTAACTGCACTTAATCCTTCACTTCTAACACCAAATTGCCATATAGTCCGTGGGTTCAATTTTAAAATTATAAAACTAATATTCACTTTCACTTTTCTAGAACTTTATTTACATTAAAACAGCTGATTCAATTACAATAACAATCCCATATACGCTAGTCGTCGCGGTATAACTGAACTGGCGATCGTGGGGTGCTTCCTTTATAATATCAGCGTCGAATTCTCCAGTAAAAATCATCATCACTCCTTCCGCTGCCAAGTCTTTTCGAGAATCGTTTTTTTTTATCTTAAAGCGTTTGTTGTCGTACTGAAATGAAACAGGGTCGGCTTTGGGTAAATTTCGTAACAATATGTATTCTGATAAAAATCAAGCGAATACTGAAGCAGATAAAATAAAAAGTCTATGTGGGGAAAATGAAAGTGTATATTTTTAGGGTTCCGTATATACAGTATACGGATACCCTTATAATATCACTCAGGATTTCTGCCTCTGTCACATCACAGCAATTTTCTCCTAAACTACTGGACGGAAGAGGTTGAAATTTGGTATGAAGGTATAGTTTGGTGACTTGATCAGGAGCACATATCGCAAAAGAAGAAATTTTGATTTAAGGGGTACTTCTGGGGGGAAAAACTAAAAAAATCGACCGTTCCCCCCCCTTAAATTCCGAAACTACTGAACCTAAAAATTTGAAAAAAATAGAAAATATAGAACGTTGCCCGAACTTTACAGGAAAAATAAGGAGAAACCATTAATATTAATTTTGGGGGGCAAATTATAGAATTAAATAAAAATTTAAAAATAAAAAAAAAATTCATCATGTAATATATCAAATGAAAGGTCTCATTCTGAGGAACACAAATATATTTTTTTCATATTTAAATAAAAATTAATCAAAAAAATTTTAAAGAAAATATACCAAAATTTACCCATTCCCCCCACCTTATCTCCGAAACTATAAAACGTAAAGTTTTGAAAACAAATACTTTTATAGGTTCTGACCTGAAGTTTACTGGAAAAATAAGGAGAAACATCTACTTTTCATTTTGGGTGGCAAATTACAGAATTAAATGGAAAATATAAAATTAAAATTGTTTCTAACCCATCATGTTATATATCAGATGAAAGGGCTCATTACGACGAAAATAAACATATTTTTTTCATATTTTTAAAATAAATAAATTAAAAGATATTAACAAAAATATAAAAAAATTTACCTATTCCCCCCCTTATCTCCGAAACCATAAGCTAGAAAATTTTGAAAAAAAATTGAGTTCAGGTGAGGGGCTTCACCTGAACTTTACTGGAAAATTAAGGAGAAACCCCTAATATTTATTTTGGGGGCCAAATTATAGAATTAAATGGAAAATATAAAATTAAAATTATTTCTAACCCATCATGTTATATATCAAATAAAAGGTCTCATTATGACGAAAACAAATATATTTTTTTTCATATTTTTAAAATAAATTAATTAAAAGTTATTAACAAAAATATAAAAAATTTTACCCATTCCCCCCCTCTTATCTCGGAAACCATAAGCTGTAAAATTTTGAAAAAAAAATAGGTATAGCGCCTCACCTGAACTTTACTGGAAAAATAAGGAGAAACCCCTAATATTCATTTTGGAGGGCAAATTATAGAATTAAATGGAAAATAAAAAATTAAACTTGTTTCTAACGTATCATGTAATATATCAAATCACAGGGCTCATTATGACTAATACAAATATATTTTTTTATTTTTTTTTTAAATAAATATTTTAAAATATATTAAAAAAATATTAAAAAAATACCCATTCCCCCTTTATTCCCCAAACTATAAGACCTATTTTTTTTATTTACAGGAAAAATACGAAGAAATCTTTAATATTAATAATGGGGGGCAATTTATAGAAATAAACGGAAAATAAAAAATATTTTTTTAACGTGTCATGCAATATATCAAATGAAGGGGCTCGTTATGAGAAATACAAATATATATTTTTAAAATTAATTGTTTACAAGATATTAACATAAAGATTTAAAAAATTCTCATTTCTCGCTTTATTTCCGAAACCATACAACCTAAAATTTTGAAAATAATTAGGGGTACTGGAGCTCACTTGAAATTTATAAGAAAAATTATTAGAAAACCTCCATGGTAATTTTAGGGACAAATTATACAATTAAATGGAAAATAAAAATTCAATGTTCAAACGAATCATGTAATATATCAAATAAAAGACTCATTATGTGAATTACAAATATATCATATTTTTAAATCATTTGTTTAGCAAAGATATTAAACATCGACTTAATTCTCATTTTAGAAACTATACTATTTAAATTTTGAAAAATATATTTTATTTGTATTTTTAAATAATTTGAATAACAGATTTAATAATTTATAATTTAAAACTTGACCTATTGTGCCCTTTATCTTCCAATCTATAGAGCCTCAAAATTCAGACAATAGATTGTAAAAGGCTTCCCTGAAAGTTTATTAGTAAAATAAAACTCTAATGTTAATTTTTGGGGGCCAAATTAGAAAACTAAATACAGCGAATCTTGAAGGTGGTACGGAACCCTTACAATGCGAGTCCAACTCGCACTTGACCAAATTATTTATAAATTTAAAACGCTTCCTTTAAAAGATATAAGGGTAAATATAAGAAAATGCACTCATTCCCTGCTTGTCTAAAACTGGAATATTAGAATCTTGAAGGTGGTACGGAACCCTAAGTATGCGAGTCCAATTCGCACTTGACCAAATTATTTCAGTTTACTCTCTACGATACTCAATATAATCACCACTTATAATTAAATTAAAATTTTTGTTAGTATTAATTCTCATGCCTAAATACGGTTTTGTTTGATCAAGATATTTATCTGAATATTCTAGCTCAAACTTATATCAAACTTTTTTTAATAAACTGGTTTGAAAAACATTAATTATTAACTTTCTGATTCAAGCAACAAACTACCTCAATTTAGCAAAGGCCAGGAGCAATACTAGAAAGTGCCTAATTATGAAATTATCTTTAGATTAATTTAATTGAATTTTAATTATAATTCTAAAAATATTTCTTCAAACTTGCGATTTAAACAATACCTACTTAACACTACAAATGAGGCCGCCGTACAATGTTTTTTTTCTCGAGGCAGACTTCAAATCCAGATGTTCGGATAGTCAAAGACTAAAGCCGAATGAGAAGGAAATTTCAAAGGTGCCTACTAATCGGTAACTACAAAGGTGGCTTGTAAAAAAAGGAAGGTTCCACGAGCCAAACTTCGTGCCATGTATCTCCGGCCTAAGATTACTTTATTGCCGAAAACTCAAGTTCATGAAATCATTCCTTCTGGGCGTAACACTTGTAATATCGCTGAGTATATTATTGTGATAAAGTTATTTGAGTGTTTAAGGATTTGTCATTTTGTGGACTTTTTTAATGACATAGAAAACTTAAATTTTATATAAATCCACTAAATGGCCAGATATATATATATATATATATATATATATATATATATATATATATATATATATATATATATATATATGTTATATAAGTTATTCCATCGACTTATGTGAAACCATCTAGCAACAGTTCCCAAGCTGAGTCAGCATCCACGTGTCGTCTCAGGTTACCTTCGACGACGTACATCCGTGAGAACAGCAAACGCTGCGACAGCTTAGTCAGCATTATTATGTTATAAATTGTTCAATTGCCTTATGTCTGTATTCATTGTTACTTACAGATTTGTCTAGTTTAGTTTAACACTTATTTTGTCTTTTTATTGTTATAAAGTATTATATTGTTATTTTCAAGTTTTATATTAAAAGTTAATAATTGTGCAACTATAAATAAAATCTTTTTTTAAAAAGAGAAATTTTGAAAGTGTGATATAACAAATTGGCGCAGTCAGTAGGATCCGTCTAACGTTACTAGAACACGAGTACTCTAACTGGTAGCGGCGGATTCCTATCCCTCAACGGAACAACGAACCTGGATGAAGTCCTCACTGCAATCTAACGTAGAACACGGCGCTTTCAATGTTCCTGTTGATGTAAGTAATGGTGAATCGTCATTCGTTTTAAGTAAATATTATTTGATTGAGCATTGATTTTTAATTTGATTTAATACATTTGATTTCATTGATTTTTATTGATTTTATTATTTGATTTTTATATATTTGATTTGAATGAAACATTGATCTATTTCATTACTTGATTTATTTGATATATTTATTCTCTTTTATTGACGTTTGATATATTTGATTTACATATTTTATTGATTTATTTATCCATTTGATTAACTGATTTATTTGAACTATTGATTTTATTGCTTTACATTTTATACTGTTCTATCGTTCAAACAATCGTTAATTCCCGCTAACGTATTCCCGGATTAGGAGAGAGCTTCAACTTTCTTATTTCGAGGATCAGAGAACGAACAAACCTGTTCCTCTCAAACCCAACTTTCAAACACGAAAGCCGACACAACCTCCTAAGTGTCTTCATTGTGGTCGATTAGGCCACATAGCCGTAAATTGCCGATTGAAAAATCAAAACAATTCTCAAACATTCAATCAAAACCATAGGCCAAATCCTGTTGGGCCTAACCAACAAACAAGGCCAAACTTCCCCCCAAATAATCCCCCGGTTCAACAAGGACAACAGTTTCGTCCACAAAACTTCCAGAGACCCCCTTTTAGGTCTCAAATGAACCCGAATTATTCTCGTCCTTCGGTTATACAGAATAACCCGAATAACCGTCCTGAAAGGACACATCATTTCAATCAACATAAAAATGATGGTTACTCACAATATTCGGATTATTATAACGATAATTACAATACTTGTGACTACGAGGATGATAGTCAAAATTATTCAGGCTTCGAAGAAACTTTTGACGATACCCCAGTCGAGCCTTTTAATTGTCACGATTATCAGGATTTTCTAGCGCTTCCGAGCCTAGATCAACCTCCCGATTCGACAACAACTTTGTGCGAAGTCGAAACCCAGATTCAAAACCTCAATCTGGACGACTTGAACCCCGACTTGAACTTCCCGGAGCAACTATTTCTTTAAGCCCACTTCTTACTGTGAACTCTAAAAATCTATATTACATTCTTGACGCTTCTTCTAAATTTAAACTTCTTATTGATACCGGGGCTGGTATCTCTATCTTCAAAGAAAATACCGAAAAGAATTTCACCCAAAGATCTCCTGAAAGGGTAACTATTCAAGGTATTACCCACGAAAAAATTCCCATCTCACAATCAACATTAACCCCATTCGCTCCACGTAACCCACATAAAGTTTTTATATACGATTTGGACATTGAGTTTGACAGCATACTAGGTTTAGATTTTCTTGAACACTATGAATGCATAGTTGACCTAAAATCTAAACAGCTAATAACAAATTTTAAAACCATCCCTTTACACAAAGTTCCCGATAACGATCAACCCTTGACTGATGTACCCGACACACTCAACGTTAAGCCTAATATTACTTCACAAACACCTACACAAAACAAAATAACCATTGAGGCACGCACAGAAAAGATCTTTAAACTTAAATGCGATCTTTCTAACATCGACGCCATCTTACCAACTCAAGAAATTGACAGAGTACGACTTCCAAACGCACTCGTACACATTAACTCAAAAGGTGAATTTCTAACTTCCATTATCAACGCTAACGCGATGCCCAAAACAGTAACTTTTTCTGATTTAAAAGTGGAACCACTTGACAAAACTCAACCTCTTCTGAATTTCAATACAGACGATTATCATGAACCCCAATACATAGACAGAAACTCGACTATTAGACAACAAATTAGAACTGAACATCTAAATGACGAAGAACGCGAACAAATCACTGATCTTTGTCTGGAATTCCAATCTTGAAGGTGACGTCTTGACTTTCACTAACGAGGTTAAACATTCGATTGATACGAATAACGCAAAGCCCGTTTTCACTAAATCCTATAGATATCCTCAAGTACATAAAGAGGAAGTGAAAACCCAAATTGGAAAAATGCTTGAACAAGGTATCATTAGGCACTCCTCATCTCCTTGGTCCTCCCCTGTATGGGTCGTCCCCAAGAAGCTCGATGCTTCTGGTAAACAAAAGTGGCGAGTAGTTATCGATTACAGGAAATTAAATGAATTGACTGTAGATGATAAATATCCTCTGCCAAATATCTCCGATCTTCTCGACCAACTTGGAAAGTGTCAATACTTTTCGACACTGGATCTCGCTTCCGGGTTCCACCAGTTGGAAATCCAAGAGGAAGATATTCCTAAGACTGGCTTTTCTGTCGAAAATGGTCATTACGAATTCGTTCGTATGCCATTTGGTTTAAAAAATGCACCTTCTACTTTTCAGAGGGTCATGGACAATATTCTTCTGGGTATACAGAATGAACGTTGTCTGGTCTACATGGATGATATCATCGTCTACTCTCCGACCATCCATGAACATATTTCCCGGTTGACAGAAGTTTTTAAACGACTTCGGAAGTCTAACCTAAAAATTCAACCTGATAAGTGCGAATTTCTTCGTAAAGAAGTGGCTTATCTTGGCCATGTTATCACACAAGAAGGTGTAAAACCAAACCCTTCAAAGGATGAATGTATTCAGAACTTTCCGCAACCCCAAACTCCGAAAGACATCAAATCTTTTCTTGGTCTCGCTGGGTATTACAGACGCTTCATACCAAATTTTGCGAAGATCTCTAAACCTCTGACTAAACTACTCCAAAAAGACGTCAAATTCATCTTTGACGAAGATTGCAAGTCTTCCTTCGGTGAACTGAAGCAAGCCCTTGTATCTGACCCAATCCTGATATATCCAAACTTTGAAGAACCCTTCCTGCTCACTACTGATGCTAGTGCTTTTGCTATTGGAGCGGTTCTTTCTCAAGGCCCCGTGGAAAAAGATCTCCCTGTTGCATATGCTTCTCGCACCCTCTGTGCTGCAGAGACACGATATTCCACCATCGAACAAGAATTGTTGGCCATAGTTTGGGCTGTTAAGCACTACAGACCGTATCTTTTTGGGAGAAGGTTTACACTCCTGTGTGACCACCGTCCGCTTACTTGGCTCTTTTCCATCAAAGATCCTGGCAGTCGTCTAGCCAGATGGCGCCTTAAGCTAGAGGAATACAATTATAAGATTGAGTACAAGCCCGGCAAGGTAAACCAAAACGCAGATGTTCTTTCTCGCATCAAAATCAACCATTTCAAGCAATGTGCTGATTTCCTTTCCAAAATCAAAATTTTCGCTAACAACGAAACTGACTCCGAACAACCTGAAAACTCTGACAATGACGACGAACATGACGAAAGAATTATCGGTGAGTTTAATCGATTTGTTCAACTCTACAAAACTGAGTCAATAATCGATTACTCTAAAATTGAAATATCCAATTCTCAACTTTTAGACAAGTCCCACAAACGCATAGTTACATTCTTTTGGCAAAACAAAACTAACGACTTACACGACAAAATTATTGATGACTTTTTCGAAGAAGAACCTAATTTCAGTAATGACACTCTTAACATCATGGCCAGTAAATCTGTCAGGCATAGAAAATACTTAGTTGTACCGTTGCCCTATGACCCTGAAACTGTCGTCTCACATCTTTTCAAAATTATTTATACCAACCAAGACCAATTCAACGACTTCGAAACATACTGCATAGAAAATAACATAGAACTTCCCATTCTTGAAATTTTATCTTTCATTCTCTCCGACAAAGAAATCAAACTCAAAATCTGCCAAAACATTGTTACAACTCCTACCGAAGACGAAATTCCTATAATAATACAACAATACCACTCTGGTAAAAACAACCTCCATCGTGGCAATTTTGGAAAAGCTCCTGGACCAACCATTCTTGGAGAAACACACCTCCTGGTTTACGATCATAACAATGGCAACAACCGCAATTGTGGTTGCCCTCCTTTCCATCGGCATCATCAGGAAGAAATTCCAGAAGCCTCCAACAATCAGCCCTTCTGCCGATCCAGCACCACCACCAAGTCCATCAACCATCAAGCCCAGGGTAAAACTCCATAGCCTCCTTAGTCATGTCGAGGATATGGAATTGCAGAACCTCCCTTAAAAGTCGATGCTGTAGCATCAACTTTTTTATATGGATGGGAGTTGTTATATAAGTTATTCCATCGACTTATGTGAAACCATCTAGCAACAGTTCCCAAGCTGAGTCAGCATCCACGTGTCGTCTCAGGTTACCTTCGACGACGTACATCCGTGAGAACAGCAAACGCTGCGACAGCTTAGTCAGCATTATTATGTTATAAATTGTTCAATTGCCTTATGTCTGTATTCATTGTTACTTACAGATTTGTCTAGTTTAGTTTAACACTTATTTTGTCTTTTTATTGTTATAAAGTATTATATTGTTATTTTCAAGTTTTATATTAAAAGTTAATAATTGTGCAACTATGAATAAAATCTTTTTTTAAAAAGAGAAATTTTGAAAGTGTGATATAACATATATATATATATATATATATATATATATATATATATATATATATATATTATGGAATTTTAATCTAATTATGATTTTTCCATATCTTCACAATTTTTCAATTTTTAGTGATTTAATTAATAATTTTAAAAAAATTTTCCTCGGCTAGCATTTTTTATTTAATTTGATTTTATAAAAAAAAATATTTTATTAGATTATTGATTTATTAATTGCATGCAAATTCAGGCATAACAACTCTCCATCTCAGGTTGAGTTCTGGGCATTAAAATAAATTTATATTTGATTTTCACTTACCCACTTACCTTTTTCTATCTTTATCTTATTTATATCAACTTTGAAATTATTTTTATCATCAATTATTTTTCTTTCTATGTTCTTCAAAATTTACTTTAACAACAACAAATAAATTTGGAAATTAAAATTTTACCATTTTTTATTCATATTTGAAAATGAAATATTTAGAACAATTAACATGAACTCTTTTTAATAATATTTAGAACAATTAAAATTATATTTGTTTTCTTTAAATGGAGATAGATTATTTACTCAATCAATAATTAAACTGTACATAAAACTACTTCTAACAAATAATACACATTTTCTTTATTATCTTCAACAGATTATTTTTGGTGCATAAATACCTTATCTATTTACAAATCGTCCTTCCTTAACCTCACTGCTTCTGCATCATTTTCTTCTCCAAGTCGTTTTCCTCTTGATACGAATATATTCGGTTCACCTTTTCAATATCGCTCCATTATGATTTTTGGTATGCTCTAATGCTGGTTTTGTCGCACTGTATAGTCTATTACCAATCAGCTCTCTGACCACATACGAAACTTTGTAATTTATATGATTTATGTTCTGTCACTTTTATGGATTTTGTGGTATTATACGTACAAGTTCGCCAAATTTGCTTTTTCTTGATTTATGAAATTTTAAATTCAAGATGTCTGAACTCTTCTTTACCACAACAAAGTTTGTTGAAACAAAAATTTTCATAAGCGTCTTGATGGGTTTTTTAAAACACGCACAGGAACGATGTTTACACTTCGAAGATCAAAATTCAAAAGAGAGTTTGACAGGTTTGTGATTATTTTTATATGATAATCAAAACAAATGAATGTGACTGATTATTTACATAATTATTTTAAAAATAATTTTAATCTATACCAATTTGTTATTACTAATTACATACTTTTCTTAAACATTTCTATCTATTTGGTTTTCCTATTTATTCAGTATTAACTTTGTAATTTCATTTCAAAGTTTGATCTGTCAGATGAATCTGTAATTTTTAACTTTCTCTCAAAATCTGTTATTTTTGCCTTCTTATCTAATAATTCATGTTTATTGACTCCTATTCCTTGTATTAATATATTATTATGAAGCTGGATATATTCTAATTTTTTTATTACTTAAATCTTCCAATCTAAATGTATTACATATGTTAATGTTTTCCTTCTATAGATTTCTATTCCTTTCCTATTCCTAAATTAATTTATAGTATTTAATTTATAGTTATGGTACTTTACTAATCAATTTATTTTATATCTTTTATGAACTTTAATGACTGTAATTGTGATTTCTCTTTTTACATAATAACCCTACTTCTTAACATATTTCCCTGTAGTTTCTTCCTACCTTTTTATCCTACCGACACAAATTTTATCCTGCTTACATTCTGTTAATTTAATTTTATATAACTACTATTTTTTTCTTTTTTAGAGCATGATTTTTTTTATCGAATGTCTGGTTACTAAGTTTGGATAAGCCTTGGATGTTACTTCACCTGGATTTTAAATTATAAAAGGATTATTTTATTATTAATAACAGATTCTATTAGTAGTCCAATTACTAACAAGGTATGTCTCTTTTTTTTATTATTATATTTTACTCTATAGATTATTTATTTTCACAAATATCAATTTTCTGACTTTACCTTTCTATAGGTAACTAGATTAACCTTTGTTACATACAACATTTATTATTAAATTACTAATTAACTGCTTATTCATCTAACTCCACTTTTATATTATTTATTGAGTAAATATCTTCTTAGTTTATTTAATTTCCTTATCCTTAAAAATTCTTTTCTCATTAGTCCTTTCTTATAGGCTTTGTTATCATAAACCTACTTACAATTAATATCTATATTTTCTCAACTATTTTAAACAATTTGCCTTTAGTGTTTCTTAAAAAAAAACTTTTGATCTATTCAATTCCATAACAATATATATATATATATATATATATATATATATATATATATATATATATATATATTATATATATATATTATATATTATATATTATATATATTATATATATATATATATATATATATATATATATATATTATATATATTATAATATATATTATATTATATATATTATATTATATATATTATATATTATATATTATATATATATTATAATATATATTATATTATATATATTATAATATATATTATATATATATATATATATATATATATATATATATATATATATATATATATTTGTTTTTAAGTTTTCGCGGGCACTAAATGTTTTAGGTGGTTTCCGGGAATTCATCCGCGTAGTTGATAACTGATCCCTGCCGGGATCGATGGTAAAATGACGACGTTTCGGCAGAGTCACATCTACCCTCTACAGGTCGGTTCGCAAAATTCTCGTAGCCTTCTGCTTTCGCTTCTCGTTACTGGAATACTAAGATTTTCAGAAGCGCTCGCGCTCTTATATAGTCGCGGCTCGGCGCCTATTGGTTGGCACCGTGAACGGCTGCGTGTGATTGGCCCTGGGCGCTCAGTGGGCACGCCTCCCGCCTGCTGATTTTTTTATCTCCGGTTGAGTGTTTAATAGAATTTTCCAACAATTCGATAAGTTCTGAATTTCATTGCGTGCGTTTAGACTGTGAGGCCTCTTCGCTATTTCAATTGCCTCTCTTACGAGTCTTGATTTCGGGTTTTCTATATTTGCCAGTACTCTGGTGTTCTCAAAGTCTATTCGGTGTGACATCGTGGTGGCGTGTTCCGCAATGTATGTTGTTTTTTCCTGCTTTCTTACAGCGTTCTGGTGTTCATCACGTCTAGCTTGAATGCCCCACATAGATTTTATGACAGTCTGCACATGGAGTCTCGTACACTCCCTGTTGTTCTAAAGGGATCTTCATCTTTGGAGTCCTCAACACCGTGCTTATTTGTCTGTCTGTATTGAAAATAGTATCGATATTGTGTCTCCGTAGAATTCTTGCAATACTGTCCGTGGTCCCCTTGACATACGGTAAATAAGCCTTGGTTATTGGTGTCTCATGCTCCTCGTCTGTTTGTCTCGGTTTTGACTTTAAGGCTCTTTGTATATTTCGGTCTGTAAATCCATTGTGCCTCAGAGCTGTTTTTAAACTGTCCATTTCCTGTTTGATGTTATCCTGGTCAGCTAGTCTTTGTGATCTGGTTACTAAAGTCTTGACGACGGCTTGTAGTTGGGCTGGGTGGTGATGAGAATTAGCATGAAGTTATCTGTTGGTATGAGTTGCTTTCCTATATACTGTATGGCCAAGGGTTCCATCTTCCTTCCTATTTATGAGAACGTCAAGGAATGGCAGTTGATTGTTGGCTTCAACCTCCATGGTACATTTTATTTTGTGATGGATGCCATTAAGGTGGTCTAAAAAAGTATTGAGGTGTTCCCTCCCATGAGGCCAAATCACAAATGTATCATCTCCACATATCGCAACCATAAACGCGGTTTAAGAGTTGTTGTTCTTAGTGCCAACTCCTCAAAGTTCTTCATAAAAAGGTTTGCTATAACTGGTGAGAGTGGCGATCCCATTAGAGCTCCTTCCACTTGTTTGTATCGTTGGTTCTCGTAAACAATAAAGGTGTTCATCAGACAGTGCCTTGTTAAGTCTACAAGGTGTTGAGGTGGTTTGTATTTTTCTATTATGATATCCAAGGCTTCTTCGATAGGGATGTTGGTGAAAAGGGGCACTACGTCAAAACTTACAAGAAGACGAACAGGAGAATTTCAGCCCATTTAGAGGAACACAAATTAGCTGTCAAGAATAAACAAACGACATCGGCCCTGTTCCAACACCAGCAACAATCGGGCCATAAAATCAATTTCAATAGTTGTAAACAGATCTCACAAACTCCTCACTACAAAACCAGACTAATACGAGAAGCTATTGAAATTGAGAAAACTACACAACCAAACAAAAGAGACGACGCCCTGCACCTCTCTAACACGGCAGCGAAGGGGGCGGAGTCAACACCGACCAATCAGGCACGATACGACCTCCGACGGCGACATATAAAATTAACAGCTCAGGCAGATCACCTCTCAGTTCACCGCAACTAGGCATTGAGAATGCCAAGCGCGGCCTTGGCGAAACGTCTGCAGGATGTCGCGTGATGAAGGGGCTGTGCGGTGATTGGTTGGGTGTTGGTGGGCGTGTCTGGTCTGTTTAATCTGGCAATTACGGAGGTCCAAGCTGTGGGAAGGCGAGTGCTGTCATCGCGTCTATTTAGACAGAGAGGTCTTTTTTCTATTTCGATGGCTTCGCGAATAGTGGATGCCCTAAGAGAATTGAGAGATAGACGGTATGTGAGAATCTGTCATTGTTGGATTTTGTTATAAGGACATCAAGAAATGGGAGAGAAGAATCAGACTCGATTTCCTTTGTAAATTGTATATTATAATGTATACCATTGAGGTGTTGTAGAAAGAAGTCTAATGAATCTATGCCATGAGGCCAAATGACAAAAGTGTCATCTACATATCTAAGCCTAAATAGGAAGGTTTCAAATTAGACGAGTTTAGGGCCTGGGTTTCGATTTGTTCCATGAAAATGTTAGCAAGCACTGGAGAAAGAGGTGAACCAATGGGGGCCCCACGGACTTGTTTGAACAGAGTGTCTTGAAATGAAAAATACGTGTTAGAAGAACAGTGTTGTACAAGTTTGATGATGTCGGAAAAGATATTGTGTTTTGTTTTTAGAATATCTAACGTTTCTGAAATGGGGACATTGGTGAAATGAGATACAACATCGAAGCTAACTAGGATATCATTTTCTGAAATTCTATAAGCCCTTAACAAATCTAGGAAGGAAGAAAAGTTCTTTACGTACGAGGATGCTTGCTCGGCTAGAGGTTGAAGGGTTTTGGCTAAGTACCGGGCTAATTCCTGGGTCGGAGATTGTACCGAACTGACAATGGGCCTAAGAGGAATGTCCGGCTTATGAATTTTGGGTAGTCCGTAAATTCGGAATTTTAGAAGACTTTTCACGAGGAATGATGATCTTTTTGACGTCAAGAGGCAGTTGTGTCCTTAGTATTGAGAAGAATAGTCGCGCTACCTTTGTCGGCAGGAAGAATAGTTATGTTATCGTTGTTACGTAGTTGTTTTAGTGCAAGTCTTTCGTTAGAAGTTAGGTTGGATTTTGGTGGCCTTGATGTGCGGAGTACTCTGGCAATGGCTTGACGAGTATCTTCAGCCTCAATATCTGTTAGTTCAACCAAAGCTACCTCAACTTGAGAAATGATTCTTTCAGTTGGGATAGTTTTCGGCGTCACTGCGAAATTGAAACCTTTGGATTGGACGTGTAAACTGGTAGAGTCTAAGGGGAAGTCAGGAAAGGTATGGACGGTCGTCTGAGGGGATGAGGTAACAGCGGGTTATTGTTTTGTAATAAGTCGTGTTAGCTTAAGTTTTAGAGTGGCTGTTTTCTTTTGGGCCCGGTATTCGGCTTTATCGCTCGAAATGCGATCAAAATTGTCCCACAGAATTGGATGAGGATTGAAAGTATGTAATGACGAATAACAGTGATACAAATTTCGGTTGGTTTGATCAAGTTGATATCTAATTGAATGGATGGAATTTCGTATCAGGGCCAAACTTGTTTTGTTAAGAATACTGGAAACTGAACGGGAAGAGGTGTGATGTTTTAGTTTGAAAGTATTTGGAATGACGTTATAAGTTCTACAAGATTTGAGAAAAACAAGATCACCTGTATGTTTCAGTGAGTTGGAAGAAATCAATTATATATATATATATATATATATATATATATATATAATTGATTTCGGTAATAACGGCTGGTAACTTTCAAATATTACAAGAAAATATTGGGACGATAATATAAAATGTTAAAAATGAAATGATTTATGGGATAGCCCACAAGGAGTTATATACTATGGTTGAAATATAGGACGGATTTGACTCCGTAAATGCAACAATCAAGTTTGATGAATTAGTAGATAAGTATGCAATGAAGGAGTTTAGATTTGCTTGGCACTGGCTTCAAAAAATATAATAGATTGGTAAGTAATTAATTTGTACAGAATGAGCACCTTTTAATATTTACATTTTTTACTTCCTGAATTTGTTATTTATTTGCTAGAGTTGTATTTTGTTATAATTATTTTTAGCTTTTTAGTTATAGGTAGAAGTCGGTTATATATATTTTTTAATGTTTTATATTAAATATTATTTGAGACATCTGTTTTGAGGTCAAAACTAAACTGAAAACACACAGCTATTATTTTCACAATAGTATACTTACCCCAGCCTATACTCACATAAATCCTTAAGGTAAAATTTTCGTACGTCAACGTTTTTACCACCATTATATAAAGGTATAAACCTAAAAACTCATTTAGTTAGGTACGGAACTTTTATGAGGTACACATTTTACCTTCCACCAACATCCAAAAGAACGTAGTAACGTGTGAATACTGTAACAATATTACGTCAGTTAAGCATATAAAGGGAGGGTCCCCACTTCCATATAGAAGCTGCAAATTCAACAGCATGAAATAGAAAAGTAACTTTATAGAATAACTACATGACCTGCACTCCTTCATCCAGGGCGAATTTGATACAGATTAACATTTATAATGATTTTGACAATCTTTATTGACATTTATGTTTTTTTACGATTTATACCTTTTAACACTTTTTAAATTTTTTGACATTGACATTTTTTGACTATTTAGACGTTTTAGCCATTTTAAACATTTGGGCCATTTACACAGTTTAGAAATTTTGGATATTATAGACAATTATATTATAGAAATGTTGGACAGTTTAGACATTTTGGACATTTTAGACAATTTAGGCATTTTAGGCATATTAGACGTTGTAGACATTTCAGAAATTCTTCGTACAAATACAGGGTTAACATCAGCTCATGTTTTATTCGGAATGGAGATAAGACTTACTCCTGGAACCTGGTCTTTGAGACGCTAAATGGATCCCCTACGGAAATTAATGATTATGCAGATCAATTACAAGAAAGATTACTCGCTACCCATGAATTGGCAAGGAAGCGCATGCTTTCTACAAATACCAGGATGAGAACAAATTCGACCAGGGATCAGCAAGGCGACAAGGTCTGGCAAATGTACAATTTACAAAGGGCAAAGGTCAAGGCGCTGAAGTTGTCACACACATAGGTTGGACTCTATGAGGTTATCAAGAGGATAATAAATGATGTGTACCGCATCCAACGCATCAATCTGGATAGTGTTTCGGAAAATTATAACTTCACCCAAACGAGGAACCTGTATATATCTACTAATTGTCACTGTTATGTTGACACCAAATGGAAAAATCTACTGATATCTAGGTTAGTGGCATGAACACTCTAGAACACTCAAGAGGTAGTTCAGTTGAGTATCTCGTTCAGCTCAATTTTAATTTGACTTTAAAGGTCAGATTGTGATTTGAATTTATAAGTTGTGTTGTATTTTGAAGTTAAAGGTTATCATCGTTGAATAACGAGTTCATTAATTAGACGACCACTGTGTAATTAGAACATGGAGTAATACGTAACAATCTAAATAAACAGAGTTCAAACGCAATGTAACAATAATAAAGCATTATCTTTAACAGGAACTTATTTTAAACCGTATACTAGAGTCCTATAGAAAAGACATAATACGTAGATACGAAATACAAACAGTAGAAAAAGAGCAATGAACAAGTGATAATAATTGGGAGACGAACAGAACAAAAAAAACATATAACATTTGTCGATCAAAAAGCAGTTTTTGGCAGAATACCACA
Source organism: Octodonta nipae (assembly GCA_034190945.1). Taxonomy (NCBI): domain Eukaryota; kingdom Metazoa; phylum Arthropoda; class Insecta; order Coleoptera; family Chrysomelidae; genus Octodonta; species Octodonta nipae. The sequence continues at coordinate 79,788,159 of CM067217.1, read as the reverse complement.
AGATATTTAATTTCTCTATACACAAGTTAAAAGATAAAAAGAAATGTGATTTTAGAGGAATGTGACAGAGGTTTAGGGGATTATGAGAAAGGATCCACAGCAAATATTAAATAAATTATTACCTTCTTTCTTCGGTCAGGCTGTCAAAGTTGAAGATAAATATTTCAAATTGAATCCGAATAGACCACCGGCAAAATACCAAGAAATCTTACAATATATCTAACCTATATTATGTTTATTCATAAATCCGTCACACATTAATGCGTTTTTCTTATAAATAATATTTATTAACTGAAAACGTTGAGGAGTTTCAGTGTGTTAGGATATACAATATAGTTTTTAGTAATCCAAGTGCTTGTTAACTCGTATAAAAACTATATAAAAATTAGTACAATTAGAAAAAACACAATCTAGTAATAAATAAATGTATTATGGTCGCATATTGGAAACAACATTATATATGGATAGCAACAACTCGCAAGATCAGCTCTCACTTTCCAAATATTTATATGTTTCATATGATGGTATGAAAATTTACTGGTACTCACTCACCAATAGATAAGTCAAAATCCACATAATGTGATTTAAGAAATGTGCCCACATGAAATTCAGGTGAATCTTATTGCGTAGACACCGCAACTCCCTGAAAACATTGAAACAACGTATGAAATATTGTTATCACACAAAAAAAAATATCAAGCAAAACAATTATGAAAATCAGGACTTACTTAAAATATGTAAATATCGTAATCGCTAACGATAAGGTTACTAAGCTGAGTGTATATCCCCCAAAATAATAGTAGTGTATGTTATTTTCTTCTGGTAAAATTGGTCTACAAATTTCTAGATAGTTTACTTTCGACCAAGTACCATTCGGAAAACAATTTCTTGTAACATTTTCTGAAAAAAAAAAGATCTTAAATTTGCTGTTTTTAAGTAACCTTTCACGTATAGGAGGTTAAATAAGGTTATCTGACTTCAGACGCTCCTGATGAGATTACATTTAAGATTTTGAAGTATATTTTATTTTCCTAGACCACAGTAGCTGGTTAACTTGTTACACTCTGGGAATGGTGCGGTAGTACATAGTTCAGTAAATTCGGTAAACCCTTGGTTTAATCGCCTTTATAGAAATTGTGTTAGCGAACCAATTATTTTTCTAACCAGTGTTGATATGGGTGTTCTATAATTTTCCAATAATTCGTGTTTATTTTAGGGGTCAAATCATGGTGAAGTGTTGTGCCATTGATGTTGCTTTTTTACCTTTAACATTGCTGAATTCAACTTCAATCAGCGCCCTGTTTATGTTCTTTTGGGATTTGAGACTAGGAAACAATTGTTTCCTGAATGATATTTGTATCATATTTTTTATGTCTAAGTACTTCTTGGGAAATAACATCACAGTTAAGAAAAATTGCTGTATATTCCAAACGTTTCGGTGTCTATGTCAGACCTCGTTGTCAATGGTTTAGAAACTTGGATAAGAAAGACACAATTCTAAGATGTAAATTAAAATACTTACATCTTAAAAGTTTCTTAACCATTGACAACGAGGTCTGACCTAGACCCCGAAACGTTTGGAATATAGAGCAAATTTTTCTTAACTGTGGTGTTATTTCCCAAGAAGTACTTAGACATTAGGAAATAATTGTTGTCGAAATTTCTTGTCAATTCTGCGCTTGTATTTAGTACGGATTTAGTTTTCATATCTAAGTAAGTTGTTAGGTCTGTAGTAATTAGTATGGATGCTTGGTTTTTGTTGACATGCAATTGTTAAAATATTTTGATTTCTTTTAAGAACTGGTTTATGTACTTATGTTGTTCTATGCATCTTAAGAGTAAGTTTCTGTTGCAGTCTTAGTTTGTTCGATTTTTGCGGTGTTTTTGTTTGTTGATTGGTGTTCGTTATAGCTCTACATTTTCCTTAAGCTCATCAATTTCATCTCATATTCGATTGGCATTATTGGCACAAAGGAGAATATTTAATAATTAGTGTGAGAATGCAGATCTCTTCTGCCCTCGTGTATTGCCTTCTATTATAAAGAAAAACTGGCTTTACTCGAAATATATTTGGTTTTTCAGTTGTTTCTGGTACTAAATGTATCGTATAGATCCCGGTTATTCATATGTAAAATTGATAAATGATCTCTTCTTCAGCAAAATCACACCTGCACTTCTACATGTTTTTTGAATCTGCCTGCTCACGCTTCTGGTAACATGACTATAAAGCTTAACGGTTGTTAGGAGATGATCGCAACTCCCAGGTGTTTAACTGAACTCATAACCGGTTGCATGTTATTGGCTCTTATCGCTGTGAAGCCTAGTTGCCGTTTGCTAATTGCCAATCGCTTATTAGCTTTTGATACTGGGATATGGGGTTATACAGTTTAATTTCACAAGGAATCAATTATATCAACTGCGCGAATTTATGTACTAATTAAGAATGAATGTAGTGAATCTCTACGGGGAATTGTTTTTAACACTGTAATGTTAGATATTCACCTACATGCAAGTGACACTTTCTAACCAATAATATGAAAGAAGATTGAATTTTTGCGATAAATGCACTTTCTGAAGAACCCTGACTTTATAGCGAAACAATGAAAACAATTTTATGAAGAACGTAGATGAGTTAGCACTAAATGCAAGCAAAAAAAACCGAATATGTGATAGCCATGAATGATACCTTTGTGATTTGATCTCATTATAGAACATAATTAAACACTATTTGATCTCACTTGAATGGTATTAAATGGAATTCATTTTAAGCGATTCCTACATGCTAATTTCATCACCACCAAGCTTGTCTACAATTCGTTGTTAAGGCACAGATCACAACGAACAACGACAAGGATGACGTCAAACAAGAAATGAGCACAAAATGAATTTACAGGTAGCAATATACAAAGCGCTCTAAAACCAAAAGGACACTGATAAGCAAAGCTGGTAAGTCATAAGTAAATGGCACCACGGATAATACTTCGAGGATTCGATAATATTTCGAGGATTCCAGCTAGGAATAAAATTGATACGTTATATTTAGGCAACCTACCACGCTTAGGTAAGAGTGTGTATATTTAAAAAAATCTCAAACTTCTCAAGGCCAAAGTAAATAATTTGGTTTATAGTCTTTCAGTATTTGGCATTTTATTCCACTATTGTCCATAAACAAATTTAATAATTTTTTAATTTTATCAATTTGTTTTGAAACTTATCTCATTTTAAAGATGATTTAATTTTGAATAAATTATTTTCTATCAACTATAGCTCTATTTTGCTTTGTAATTGAGATTTTGACCTTCGTAAGTTTTCTTCAATCTGACATTTTTTTTTCCATTTTCTAACTAAATATACACTAAATCAATTCTAATTAACAATTTATATTCTATAAACATCCTAATTTACTAATTATATGGAGTTTTCACTGGAACAGTTTTTATATTAGTTCCTTGAGAATGTTTGTCTTTTGGCTAGGTTAGATCACTTTAAGTTCACTTTATATTGTCTTTATTTGTATCAGTTCACCTTTTTCTCTTCTTATTTAAGGGTTTTTATATTATTCACACACTTAACTTCCCTAATTATCCTATTTACAATCTATTACAATATTATGTTGTCTGGTTAAGTGAATTTTCTTATGGAGCTTTCTCCTACATTTTATTTTCTTATAATTTACTTATCTGCTTGCCTTTTTATCTTATGTATTCTATTATTTATGCTTTATTAACTTTTAGGTATTTATTCTTTTTCAAAAATGACTCGTTTTTTTACTTTATTGTTAATAATGTTACCTCTTTGCTTTTTATTTTTTAATTTGTTTTTGAAATTAGTTATAATATTGCAAGTATCCGCTCTTATTTTGTCTTTCTCCATGTTGTTAAAATTACTAGTACCATACTCAATATTGCATATGATATTATTTATAGGAATTTCTTTGTGGTTAACAATTTTTTGGGCGTAGTTAGGTCCTAAAGAAAGACTTTTGTTACCTCATTCGGTATGTGAATGTCAGTAAGATTTTCAATCCATTCAGTGTGTGGTATTTGAATTTTTTCAATTTTTGGTTTCTGAAGTTTTATTAGTTTGTTTATTTTATTTATATTTTTTTGTTTACATTTTTGGAAAAGTTTTTCTGTTCTGAGATTGTATTTTTCTATAAATTGTTTCAAGATATTGTTCGGAATTATATTATTTACTTTATTTGTGATCCCCATTAGTTCGCTTTCTAATTTTTTAATTAAAGTTGTTGATTCAGTTATGGACACGTTAAGGATTTTAATTATGTATTTCGGGAGTACTTTACGTTTATACTCTCGCTGTAAGTTTACATTAGAGAATTTAAAATGAAATATTTTCAATTTTAAAAAAGTTGGAGTTAATTCTTCTGTTTTACGTATATATGTATATATATGAAAACAAGTTGGCACGGACGGAACTATGTGCCTGTCAGGCGACCGTTCCTTTACAGGGACAAAACTTTCAACGGACGACCACCCGGACCATCAAGAGAGCTACATATATATATATATATATATATATATATATATATATATATATATATATACATATATATATATATATATATATATATATATATATATATATATATATAGGGTGTAAACGGTTTGAGTGCAAAGATTTTGAGGATCAATACTTCAGGTCAAAACAAATCAAAAAGCTTTATAACATTTTCAGAAATAAACTATAGTTTTGCCAAAAAAAAATGAAAAAGTTAGAAGTTCTGTAGCCTTTATTACAGTGAATAATAGATTATTTCCGGCTTCAAAATGATTGTAAAGCTAAATATGTAAATACTCAATAGCGTATACACCTTTAATAACTGTATTAACAAAGAAAATTATTATTAAAACTCTAAATATTCTGTTATAATTTGCCCTACGTTTCTCCGATCAGATGTGGCAACATAGCATATACTCAGTACTACAGCTGGCCGCTGCCATGAATGCTTTTTTGCTGCCCGGTTCTTTTAAGAAAGTGAAAGTGATTTTTGCATGACATTCGACATAGCGTAAGTTATTTGATTTTCATTTTAAAATATAAATTGGAAAAATAAATAAAATCTGTTGTGAATTGTGAGTTCGAGTTTATTATTTTGTGACAAACAGTGACAATCATACAATTAGGTAAAGACCTGACATGCTATTAATTTGTGGGGAAAGCAAATGTAATAACAAGAATTTTGAATTTTGAATATTCACTATAAATAATCCGTTTGCTCGCCAGAGTTCTATCATAATGACATCCTGCAGGTCAAAGGTTTTTATTTGTCTAAGATAAGTAATATTAATTTCTTAGTAACAATTATTTCTCGAAGAATTTAACACATAAAAGAACTAAATATAAGAAATGTTTTGTTTAATATACTTTGTATAGCATTATTTGTGTATCATAATGTAAACAACTTTATATCCTCCATTCTTCAACTTGATGCATAAAATAAATCGCCAAATATAAATATTCATTTCAATACATAGATATTAAAAGGGTACATTTTTGAAAATAATATTTCCTAAAATTTTATGTACCTAAATAAATCTAACGGCACTCGAAACTATGAAATTATTTAATACAAAAAAATAACAGGTGTTCCTTTTTTTGTGGTGACTTATTCCTTTATTATTCACGCTACAAGCAAATCTGGTTTTTAGCGCGACGTTGCCACATTGACAATAATTTACTTAACATGTATTTCAAATTTTCTTGCTTATTAAGGCCTTTAGACCATAGTGTTATAAGAGTTTTTTGTTTTGTTTGGTGGGTACTATCTGCACCTTAAAATATATGCAGTCAAACTATTTACACCCAGTATATATATATATATATATATATATATATATATATATATATATATATATGTGTGTGTGTGTGTGTGTGTGTGTGTGTGTGTGTGTGTGTGTGTGTGTGTGTGTTAGGTGGTTTCCGGGAATTCATCCGCGTAGTTGATAACTGATCCCTACCGGGATCGATCGTAAAATGACGACTTTTCGGCAGAGTCACATCTGCCCTCTTCAGGTCGGTTCGCATAATTCTCGTAGCCTTCTGCTTTCGGTTCTAGTTACTCGAGTATTAAGTGGTGCGTTCCCGCAATTTGTTTAGTGTATTGTTTTCAATTTGATTGAATAACTTCATTGATTTTTAAACTTCTGCACCTTTTCTAAAACATTCCGTCGCGCTAATGCTAATTTTAAGTGTTTTTTGCGTGTAAAATATAGACAGTATTGACATTTCGTGTTTCGGCTCCCTAGCTGTTTGGACGCTTGGGAGATTCGTGTATTGTGCTCCGAATTATTCGGACACATTTTTTGATTCCGTCTGAAGAGACGCCGCTTTTTGTTGTTATAGTATTACGAGTCCGCGAGTTCTTAGCTCTGTTCGTAACGACCGCTAAACCGCTTTCATTTTGTTTCTTTTGTGTTTACAAAAGCGCATCATTTGTTGTTAAAACCGCATTTTTTGTATGCTCAATCAATGAACATTACGTCGCTATTTTTTTGTGTAACGTGTTGTCCAGACGAAGCTCTAAGAAACTGTTCCTGCTGTTACGGGGCTAGCCTCCGAAGAAAGAAGACCCAAGAAAACACCAGAGCTTCGACATAAAAGGTTAGTGATAACTTTTATTTGGTGATTCGTTCATGTGACGGCACGTGTTTATTGATTGTTCCGCTAAAGGTCCTTCGTCAATTATATACTTGCATTGAACTAAAACCGCAACATCTAATTCATACATTTTTTTGAATATTGTCTATGGAATGTGCATCGAAGACATTCCATAATTTGGTCCAACTTCGAGACGGATGCAATTTGAGTTAATTTCGTGCAAAGTTTATCGAATAAATTACATAATTTGGTCCAACTTCGAGCCGGATGCAATTTGAGTTAATTTAGTGCAAAGATTATCGAATAAATTACATAATTTGGTCCAACTCCGGGCCGGATACATTTGAGTTAATTTCGTGCAAAGTTTAACGATCAAAAAAACCATTGATTTTTCGTTGCAATTATTGTTGAAAACCGCACTGAATTTTCGTTTCTTTATTTGTTAGAAGAGAAAGCAAGTTCTGGATATTCACTCATTCCGTTGGAAATAAAACTCATCTTTTTTTGCCGCCTTAAAAACCTTACAAGAGCTTGTTTTGTTTATTTGGTTATTTTGCTAAATTGTTTTGAATTTATTTGACATTTGGTCAGATATTTTCTACTTCAACAGTAAAAAATTGTACATTTTTGGAATAGTATTTTGTTTTCGTTCTATCGTGTTAGATTTGTTCAGTGGCGTTACAGTGATTTTAATTTATTGTTAAGATGTCAAAAACCGCTGAAAATTTACGAAAATTTAAAAATCATCGACAATCGGAGTTTAAAAGATTAGAAGATATTTATTTTGCTGCCGAGAAAGCCTTAAGAGGTGACGACGTTGAATTGTTTTTTAACATGATTGATATGATTGATTCAATCCATTCCGAATTTTTTAAACATCACAATTCCATTGTTGGATTAATTTCAGATGCAAACGATGATTTTGACTTTGAGGATGATATTCGCAATAAATTTGAAAAATTGTTTTATTCAATTAGGTCTATTTTTGGTAAACTGAAATCTGTTCAGAATTCTACGCCACAAAATATAGTTCGGGAACAGGAAAGTGTTGCTTTGCCGCGAATTGATTTGCCTTCATTTAGTGGAGACATTGGAATTTGGTACTTTTATTGATTTGTTTGATTCATTAATTCACAATAATGAAAAACTCAGTACTATGCAGAAGTTCAAATATTTGCAGTTAGCTTTAAAAGGGCCTGCTTTTGAGGTTATTAGGAATTTTAAACTAACACAGAACAATTACGTGAGTGCTTATGAAACACTTTTGAAAAAATTCAAGCGAACTCGTTTAATCGCGGAGTCTCATTGGTCAGCTTTAGAACAATTCCCCCAACTAACTTCAGATAGCCCTTCAGAGGTTCGGAAGTTATTGGATGACTTCAGTGATAATTTGGAAGCACTGAAGAATTTGGGTTTACCAGTAAATCAGTGGGATTTTTTTATCGTTCAGATGATGTTGAAACGAGTTCCAAAGAATTTAGCCGCTAAGTTTGAACTTTACCATGGTACTCTGACCGCTCACGATGACTTTCCGATCCGCTCGGAAGTTGTTGATTTTTTGTCGAAGCATTGCGATGCCTTTGAACATGTTGAGTTATCTCGCAAGGCAAAGCGAAGTGTTGACAAAAAGTTACCATTGTATTCAACTCAACATTCTTCCCGGTTCACTACATCTTTGTTTGTCACTAAGAATAGAAATTGTTTAGTTTGTAAATCCGATCATGCGATTTACAAATGTTCTGAATTCTTGAACAAATCAGTATCCGCGCGGTTTAAGTTTGTTAAAGATTTTAGACTTTGTTTTAATTGCTTGAGCGATTCTCATCAGTCGAATCGCTGTAAATCTTTATCCACTTGCCGCAACTGCAAACAACGCCATCACACATTGCTTCATTTTGTAAATCGTGGTGATTCACGCATTCGGTCTGAATCTAGTGCTCCCCCCGCAAACCTGGCTTCCACATCTGGTGAATCCAGTACCATTAATACTGTTGAAAGTCCCGAAACTTCTCTACCGCAGACTTCTTGTCATAGCTCACTTTTGTCATACAATTCAAATGTGTTGTTATCTACCGCTTTAGTTGAGGTATTAGATAAGCACTGTTCTTATCAAACTTTGCGATGTCTGCTAGATTCTGGTAGCATGACATCATTCATTGCGAGCAAGGCTGTAAAACGCAGAGTACCTCTGCTGAGGGCTCTCTTACCCTTTCTCTTCGCTCAATAGTAAAGCGTGAGTGCAATCTTGTTGTTGATACTATTGTTTTACCCCGCATTTGCAATGATATGCCTGTTGCGCCTATTAACATGGCTAATATGACATATCTAACCAATTTGAAACTTGCTGATCCTAGTTTTAATAGCCCAGGCCCTATTGACCTTTTGTTAGGTGCCGATATATTCTCTCAAATTTTGTTGGATGGACGCCTTCTGGGAAAGGAAGGTGTTCCTGATGCTATTAACACTTTGTTTGGTTACATCCTTATGGGTAAAGTGTCTTCGAGTTCTGTTAACTCTCACTCTCAGTCAGTCATAAACCCAACTTCGCTTTTTTGTCAAATTGAAGATGTAGTATCATTAGATGTTTCACTCCAAAGGTTCTGGACAATTGAAGATGTTCCTACCGCACTGGTTCAGTCCTCTGATGATCTTATCTGCGAAAAAATATTTTCCGAGGGATGCAGGAGATTGAATTCAGGTAGATTCGTTGTGGAAGAGGCACAACGACCTCTTCCTTTTCGAAATACACTTCCTGCTTTTGATGGAATGTATAATCTCGCCGTACAACGTTTCTACTCTGTAGAAAGACGTCTTCTACAGCAACCAGATCTTTACAAACAATATGGTGATTTTCTCAAAGAGTATTTGGAGCTTGAACATATGGAGATGGTTCCAGATCTATCATCTACTTCTTCTGATTGTTACTACATACCGCATCATTGTGTTTTGAAACCTGATAGTAGAACCACCAAACTTCGTATAGTGTTTAATGCATCCGCTAAGATACCTCATCGGTTATCTTTAAATGATTGTTTGTTTATCGGTCCCGAATTGCAGCCATACATTATAGCTATTTTGTTGACCTTACAGAATTTAGTTTTGCCTCACCTGCTTGTTATAGAAAATTTTTCTAATTGTGAACTTCATACATTTGGTGATGTTTCTGAGAAAGGTTATGCCGCTGTTGTTTATTTTGTGTACGAAACCGCATCTGGATTTCGTCAAAGTTTTTTTGTGTTGTCTAAATCGAAACTTGCCCCTTTGAAAACTTTGTCACTTCCCAGATTGGAACTGTGTGCTTCAGTTCTTACCGCTATGTTGGCTCATTATGTTTATGAGCAATTCAATAGTCGTTTGTTGTTCAAGGTGATTCGTTGCTGGTCAGATTCCACGGTAGTCCTTTCATGGCTTAGTTCTTTCCCGCACCGTTGGACATTTGTCAGTGATCGAGTTGCTTATATTCAGGAAAAATTTCCTTCTTCGCATTGGTTTTACATTCAATCTTGTGATAACCCCGCTGACTTCGGTTCCCGCGGCACTTTGCCATCAGAGTTATTAGGCAATACACTTTGGTGGAAAGGCCCACAATTGTTGATTACCGCTTGTTTGCCACATGCTTGCTCAGACTCAAGCATGTCACCGCTAGTTATGACTGAAGCCCGTATAGTGGTGCTTCAAGTCACCGCTTCACCAAATTTATTTGGTACTTTGTTAGAAGAACAGTCTTCTATTAATCGCATTACCCGCATTATAGCTCATATTTGTCGCTTTGTTGATAACGCCCGCAATACAGACCGTAGGGGCTCTGGATCATTTTTGGCTGCTGAATTATATCAGACTCAGCTTCGCATTGTTCGCTATGTTCAAGATCAATATTTTTCTAAAGAGATTTCCCTTCTTCGAGAACGAAAACTATTGCCCAAATCGCTTCGTAAACTTTCGCCGTTTCTTGATGAACAGGGAACTCTTAGAGTTGGTAGTAGATTGGCTAATGCTCCATTGCCGTTTGACACTAAATTTCCCGCACTGCTACCAAGTAAAAGTCGTTTGACTAATCTAATTGTCGAAGATTGTCATGTCACCAATCTTCACGCAGGAATACAAACCGTTCAATTTCTTTTGCAGCAACGATTTTGGATTCTATCCGCAAAGAAAGTAATTCGTAGTGTCATTTCTAAATGTCTTTCTTGTTGGAAGCTTAATCCTTCTACTTACCAACCCTTCATGGGAAATTTGCCCATTTCCCGCGTTTCACAATTGAAACCCTTTTCTCATGTTGGGGTAGATTTCGCTGGTCCCTTCACTATAACCATGGCTAAAACTAGAGGGTCGAAAACTTTAAAGGCTTATCTGTGCCTGTTTAAGTGCTTTGCAACGAAAGCTGTTCATCTAGAACTCGTATCAGATTTATCTGCTGATGCATTCTTGGCAGCTTTACGACGATTCATTGCACGTCGTGGTCGATGTAGCCATATATATAGTGATTGTGGCACTAATTTTGTGTGTGCTCACAAGCAGATCTTGAAAGCTTTTAGAGCTACTGCTGCACGAGAAACCATTTCTTGGCATTTCAATCCCCCTTCGGTTCCTCACTTTGGAGGACTATGGGAGAGTGGAATTAAATCCGTTAAAGCTCACTTAAGACGTGTCGTTGGAGATCAAATCCTAACCTACGAAGAACTTTCTACTGTATTTGCACAGGTCGAAGCAGTTTTAAACTCGCGACCTATAACCCCTTGTAGCAACGATCCATCGGATCTTACCGCCTTGAGTCCTGGAATGTTTCTTACCATGGAACCTTTAACAGCACCTCCTGAATCTGATTTCTTATCTGTCCCATCTAATCGTCTCAACAGATGGCAGTTACTGAGTCGTTTGCATCAGGCCTTCTGGAAACGTTGGTCGCAAGAATATTTATATACTCTTCATCAACGGAGTAAATGGACTGATCCCTCGGAGGTTGTTAAGCCAGGTACTCTTGTTATTTTGAAGCAAGACACTTCACCTCCTTTGAATTGGCCATTAGGGCGCATTATTGACGTACATCCTGGAGGTGATGGTGTTGTACGCGTTGCTACAGTTAGAACTGCAAGTGGTACTTTGAAGCGACCTCTTGTAAAGCTTTGTCCACTGCCAGTGGACCCTTAGTTTTGAAATAAGTAATTCAAGGCTGGCGGAATGGTGCGTTCCCGCAATTTGTTTACTGTATTGTTTTCAATTTGATTGAATTACTTCATTGATTTTTAAACTTCTGCACCTTTTCTAAAACATTCCGTCGCGCTAATGCTAATTTTAAGTGTTTTTTGCGTGTAAAATATAGACAGTATTGACATTTCGTGTTTCGGCTCCCTAGCTGTTTGGACGCTTGGGAGATTCGTGTATTGTGCTCCAAATTATTCGGACACATTTTTTGATTCCGTCTGAAGAGACGCCGCATTTTGTTGTTATAGTTTTACGAGTCCGCGAGTTCTTAGCTCTGTTCGTAACGACCGCTAAACCGCTTTCATTTTGTTTCTTTTGTGTTAAACCCGCATTTTTTGTATGCTGAGTCAATGAACATTACGTCACTATTTTTTTGTGTAACGTGTTGTCCAGACGAAGCTCTAAGAAACTGTTCCTGCTGTTACTGGGCTAGCCTCCGAAGAAAGAAGACCCAAGAAAACACCAGAGCTTCGACATAAAAGGTTAGTGATAACTTTTATTTGGTGATTCGTTTATGTGACGGCACGTGTTTATTGATTGTTCCTCTAAAGGTCCTTCGTCAACTATATACTTGCATTGAACCAGCATTGAACTAAAACCGCAACATCTAATTCATACATTTTTTTGAATATTCTCTATGGAATTTGCATCGAAGACATTCCAACTAAGATTTTCAGGAGCGCGCTCGCTGTTATATAGTCGAGGCTTGGCGCATGTCGGTTGCCACCGTGAACGGCTGCGTGTGATTGGCCCTTGGCGCTCAATGGCCACGCCTTCCGCTTGCTGATTGGTTATATCCGGTTGAGTTGTTATAGGACGGGTCCGGGCCGGTACGGTGTTTAATAGAATTTTCCAACAATTCGATAAGTTCTGGATTTCATTGCGTGCGTTTAGACTGTGAGGCCTCTTCGCTATTTCAATTGCCTCTCTTACGAGTCTTGATTTCGGGTGTTCTATATTTGCCAGTACTCTGCTGTTCTCAAAGTGTATTCGGTGTGACGTCGTGGTGGCGTGTTCCGTAATGGATGTTGTTTTTTCCTGCTTTCTTGTAGCGTTCTGGTGTTCATCAAGTCTAGCTTGAATTCTTCTGCTTGTTTGCCCCACATAGGTTTTATGACAGTCTGCACATGGAATCTCGTACACATATGTCTCATGTCGAAGTCGTACGGGACGGATGTGTTTAAACAGTCTCCTCTTATTTTTATAGTTTTCATTGGTAAACTGTATATAATAATTTGCCGTTTTCAGTCATCGTGATATTTAAATGGTAATAAGTTTGTGATTGAAAAACTCGATCCATATAGACGATTAGTGTGTTTAAAAAAATTAAATATTCCGATAATGAAAAGGTGTAAATCGTGCGAATAAAAATAATGTCGAAATGTGGTTTTTGTGACACATCTGCTCGAAGGCCATTCATTTCGTGTAGTGGTTTGTGCAAAAAACGGTATCATGCTGATTGTGTTTCTGTTCCCAACGAAGCAGTAAACATTTTACAGAGTGTACCAGGCATATTTTGGAAATGCCAAACTTGTGCGGGATTCAGTACCGACCTACAGTCTCTATCACAAAAAATTTATGACATTCAAAAAGAAATTTGTGAAGCCGTTTGTAATAAAATAGAATACAAAATCGTCAACCCCTCATTGTCCTTAGAAAATAAATTTACTTACGCTGATGCTGTCACAAAAACTAAGAAGGTCTCTTCTGTAGTCATAAAGTCGAAAAATGAAAAACAACCAAGTACGCAAACTAAACTGGAAATGTTAAAAGTGATAGATCCTGCTGAACAACAAATGACACTTAGTAACATAAAATACGTAGCAAATGGAGGAATCTTTTTGACTATGGACACAGATTGTATACAGAAATTTAAAAATATGACCACTAGCTTGGAAGAACAATATGATGTCCGGGAACTAAAAAAGGCGTGTCCTTCAATGCGCGTTGTTGGCCTATCAGCACAGTATAATCAAGAAAAACTCCTGGAATTTCTGCGAAAACAAAACAAAGGCATTTTTGCTGAATCTTCAGAATGCATTATTAACAAAATTTGGCCAACTAAGAAAAATCCAAACGTGTACCAAGTAGCAATGCAAACTGACCCTGAAACTTTTGAAAGGATTATTAATCAAGGTAAGCTGTTTATCGGATTTGATCATTGTTTAGTTTATGAAGCATTGTCTGTTCCACGCTGTTTTACGTGTAATAGTTTTAATCACACATCTAAATTCTGTAAAGGCCGTCTTACTTGCCCTTTGTGTTCGGAAAATCATGAGGATAAGTCGTGTAAAACACGGGAAGAAAATTTTAAATGTATAAATTGCTTTAATCTAAAATCCAAAAATAAACTTGATATTGATATCAATCATGCGGTCTGGAACACTAGTAAATGCTTTGCTTATAAACAAGCTGTAGAAAAATTACGTGAAGACATCTATAGTAATCCAAAATAGTTATTACCAACGAAGATTTTGGTCTGACTAATTTAAATAACGACGCAGAAAAGCATAATGGAATATTTTGTGAAGTAAGTGCAATCCAAGATTTAATTAACTCCAAATCGAAGTGCTTCTCGCTAATTCACTTTAACATACGAAGTGCCAGAAAAAATTTTGATGAATTGTGACTTATAATCTTGAAAATTGTGACATTATAATATTAAGTGAGTGCTTTCGTATTGATAATATAAAAAAATTTCAAATACCTGGTTATTCAACTTTTTATAATGAGGGAGATTTTAATAAAAATGATGGTATTCTAATGTTTGTAAAAAACTACATAAATGCACGTATAGAAAATAATAAACTACCGTCTTGCGGGATAACTATAAGCGTACTTGAGTTTACTATAAATAAGCAAACTTACAGAATAATTGCTTTATATAGACCAAACCCCTCAAATATACTTACATTTATAAACGATATCGACCTATTGCTTGCTAAACTATCAACTCCGACTAATTTTGAAATTTTTACAGGTGATATTAATATCAATATACTAATTGATGATGCCAATGTCAATAATTATTTATCTACTTTGGCCAAGCATGGTTTTGAAGCGTATGTAAGACAACCCACCAGGGTAACATGTGAAAGTGGCACATGCATAGATCATATTTTTGCAAACAAAAAATATTGTCTTAATAACTATCAGTACAATTCGTACATTTTAAACAATAACATGACAGATCATTTTCCTGTTCTGTTCAATATTTCTTATAAAGCTACCAATAATAAAACTACATGCGTAAGTAATACACTAAACAGTCATCTACAAAAGAAACTTAATACCGGTGTTCTCAAACAAAAGCTGAGTAATCTAAAACTGGTCCACTGTGTTAAATTCTCAAGATTCTCAAATAGCAACTAACATGTTCTTAAATACATTCGAAGGGGCAATTAAACAAGCTACTTTTGCGACTACTAGTAAGCAAAGAAATTTAAAGAAACTAAAAGTATGGATTACAGAAGGTTTAATAACTTCTATAAAACATAGAGACCTACTAAAAAAGAAATTATCAGAAAACTACACAAATAACTTAGAAAAATAATACAAATCTTATAGGAATTTTCTAAATAAACTGCTCAAAAAAAACAAAAAATGATTATTACAAAAATCAAATTAGGCAAAACCAAAATAATTTTAAAAAAATTCATGAAATTATAAAAGCGGCAACAAACGAAAACACTGGTAGAATTACAACTGAATTAAGATTGGTTAACGACAACGGCACATACATTAATAACAATAAAGATATGGCTAATTTTGCAAATAATTATTTCGCAAACATTGGATTGCAAATGCTGGACAACATTCCAAAACAAAGAATAGAGTCTGTAAACTCGAAATCATAAGGCACATTAAAGCCCTCAAAAACAACTCTGCTCCTGGACCCGACGGTATAGCAACAAAAGTAATAAAAGATATGCTTATGTACATTATTAGTCCTCTTCAGCATATAATTAATTTTAATATTTTCAACAGGGATTGTCCCACACAATTTAAATTGTCGGTAATTACGCCAATTCACAAAACAGACTGCAAATATAAAATATCACAAACTATCGACCGATAAGTGTAATCAACAACATTACAAAAATATTCAAAAAATGTCTCAAAGAGCGATTTGTAACTTTCTTTCAATAAAATAATGTTATCCACAAAAACCAATTCGGTTTTCTTGAAGGAAAAAGTACGTCAGATGCTATGTATACGGTTGTTAAAGAAATAACAAACAATCTCGACAACAGCAAAAAATGCCTTGCGGTGTTTCTGGACTTGGCGAAAGCCTTCGACACCGTGCATCATAATATTTTACTTGAAGTATTAGGTTATGCAGGTATTAGAGGTTGTGCCAGAAAGTTGGTTACCAGTTACTTAATAAATAGGAAACAATATACGAAAATTAATGGATGTTTTAAGTGAAAAAACTCCTGTGAAAATAGGCATTCCCCAAGGAACGATTTTAGGTCCGATTCTGTTCCTAATTTATATAAACACACTTTTGTCTTTGGAAATAGACGCAAGAATAGTATCCTACGCAGATGACACCCTTATAATATTTAGGGGAACAACATGGGAAAGTGTCGAAGAAAAGGCGAAATCAGGCCTCTACAAAGTTAAAACCTGGCTAGACATACATCAGCTAACCTTAAACGTCAATAAAACTAACTTTATAGCATTTAGTCTATATAAGACTAACAAACCTCAGTTTAATAATATTAAAGTTGAAAATATAAACGAGCCTATCAAAGAAGTCTCACACACAAAATATTTAGGCATAATTATTGATAGGCATTTAAGGTGGAATTACCACATTCAGTATGTAACAAAACGGACGCGCAGCTTAATTAATAAATTTTATCAACTACGGGATATGTTGTGCAAATCAGTTTTAATTGTTGCCTATAAAGCTTTCGTTGAATCGCTCTTTAGGTATGGTATTTTGGTATGGGGTGGTTTATATAAGAGTAATTTAAAAGACCTTTGCACTGTTCAAAACTACATCCTCAAAATAATTTTCCGAAAAGACATATATTATCCCACAAGACTGCTATACACGGACATTGCAAATTTAAGACAGCTCTACCTGCATGCAGTATGTATGCATGCATTTAAGAACCATAATGCACTGCAAGTATGTACAAACACTTTTTATGAAACACGAAGTTACACTCAACAGCTAATTAAAATACCTAGCATTCAAAAAAATATCAATAAAAGATTTTATACATACTTAGCCCCTAAAATATTTAATTTAATACCTACTGACATAAGGAATGAAACTTCTGTGAAAAAATTTTCGTATATAAATATAATTTGTTTTTTTTCTTTTTTATTTTCACTTCATGTTATAATTATGACATGGGACGCACTGTACAAGTGTTGGGTCACTTAGAGTGCAAACCAGTTTGTAAAATGGCTTATTGATAATTTGTATACTGCCAAAATATTTTATTTATAACAACTGTTTATATCATTTTACTAAATAAATAAATAAATAAAATAAATATTATGCTCTCTGTTTGTATGTGAGAGGGAGCAATAGCGTAATTGAATCCCTTAGCCAACACGCCAATCGAGGTAGAGTTCAATTACGCTATTGCTCCCTCTCACATACCAACAGAGAGCATAGTGGAAACAGAAGTTTCATAATTAGATGCGAACACCGCTAAAATAATTAGACAAGATGTGTCACATGTTCTAAGAAAGTCTAAACCACCCAAAAGGAACCTATCTATAGAAGAAAATGAGGCCTTGAAACAACTTCGCCTCAACAAGGACATTGTCATTCTACCTGCTGATAAAGGATATGCGACTGTAATTGTAGATACAGCGGATTATTCTAACAAAATTCAAACATTGGTACAAGATCCAGCATATAAACAAATTACTACTGACCCAACAACTTATCTGGAGAAAACAACCAAGGCCAAAATCCAAGCAAGTAGGATCGAGAAGAATCTCCAACTGCAACTCATTTCGCGTGAAAAGTCATCGAGATGTCCGAAATTTTATGGGTTGCCGAAAGAACATAAAGAAGGTGCACCTTTGAGGCCAATAGTAAGCTCAATTGGATCCCCAACACAACACCTAGCCAAATACCAAGCCCAACAACTTCAACCGTTTGCAGAGGGGGCAGACTCATATGTGAAATATTCGACACATTTCATCGAAATACTTAGAAAGACGGTCTTACAACCAGAGTGCCTTCTTGTAAATTTTCACGTAGTGTCCCTTTTCATCAACATCCCTGTCGACGAAGCCTTGGATATCAAAATAGAAAAATACAAACCACCTCAACACCTTGTAGACTTAACAAGGCACTGTCTGATGAACACCTATTTTGTTTACGAGAACCAACGATACAAACAAGTGGAAGGAGCTCCAATGGGATCGCCACTCTCACCAGTTATAGCGAACCTTTTTATGGAAAACTTTGAGGAGTTGGCACTAAGAACAGCAACTCTTAAACCGCGATTATGGTTGCGATATGTGGATAATACATTTGTGATTTTACCTCATGGGAGAGAACACCTCAACACATTTTTAGACCACCTTAATGGCATCCATCACAAAATAAAATTTACCATGGAGGTTGAAGCCAACAACCAACTGCCATTCCTTGATGTTCTCATAAATAGGAAGGAAGATGGAACCCTTGGCCATACGGTATATAGGAAAGCAATTCAAACCAACAGATACCTTGCTAATTCTCATCACCACCCAGCCCAACTACAAGCCGTCGTCAAGACTTTGGTAACCAGATCACAAAGACTAGCTGACGAGGACAACATCAAACAGGAAATGGACAGTTTAAAAACAGCTCTGAGACAAAATGGATTTACAGACCGAAATATTCAAAGAGCATTAAAGTCAAAACCGAGGCAAACAGACGAGGAGTATGAGACACCAATAACCAAGGCTTATTTACCGTATGTCAAGGGTACCACAGACCGTATTGCAAGAATTCTACGGAGACACAATATCGATACTATTTTCAATACAGACAGGAAAATAAGCACGGTGTTGAGGAATCCGAAGACGAGGATCCCTTTAGAACAACAGGGAGTGTACAAGATTCCTTGTGCAGACTGTCATAAAACCTATGTGGGGCAAACTAACAGAAGAATTCAAGCTAGACGTGATTAACACCAGAACGCTATAAGAATGCAAGAAAAAACAACATCCATTGCGGAACACGCCACCACGACGTCACACCGAATAGACTTTGAGAACACCAGAGTACTGGCAAATATAGAACACCCGAAATCAAGACTCGTAAGAGAGGCAATTGAAATAGCAAGGAGACCTCACAGTCTAAACGCACGCAATGAAATCCAGAACTTATCGAATTGTTGGAAAATTCTATCAAACACCGTACCGGCCCGGACCCGTCCTATAACAACTAAACCGGATATAAACAATCAGCAAGCGAGAGGCGTGGCCACTGAGCGCCAAGGGCCAATCACACGCAGCCGTTCACGGTGCCAACCGAAAGGCGCCGAGCCGCGACTATATAACAGCGAGCGCGCTCCTGAAAATCTTAGTATTCGAGTAACGAGAAGCGAAAGCAGAAGGCTACGAGAATTATGCGAACCGACCCGAAGAGGGCAGATGTGACTCTGCCGAAACGCCGTCATTTTACACATTTAGTGCCCGCGAAAACTTGAAAACAATATATAAATATATATATATATATATATAATCTATTATGAAAAATTATAGTAATAGGATGAGATATTGTTTTTATTTACCGTATTCACTTACCAGGTTAAGTTTCGGAATACCAATCTACTTTACTTTGAAACAAAATTGTAGAAGGACTCACAAGGGAGGGACATATGGCGACACCAACGAACGCGCTAAAAAACGGCTGTCGCGAAGAAAATATAGATACAAAGAATACATTTTGTAAACTATACTCTACAAAGCTTTACACCTGGAAGTCTATTCAATATTTTATTCATCTCTTTTTCTTAGACAGTTCTACCTGTTTTAAAGTAAATTATGCGTTTATGTTACATTCTTTGCGCGGTGGGCCTATGCCTTTCGTTCTTAGTGGTTATTTGTGTCTGGCAATCCTAACTAATCTTTCTTCTCTCTGTCGTTCGGTTATAATACTAATATAGTGAAATTAAGAATACTAAAATAAAATGAACTTACAAATAATGTAGCACTATTTATCACAATTCTAAGTCTAATTGTCTTATATATTCTACTGACTATGGTGTGGGCACCGGAAAGTCTTCAGGGGGGCACCGTACGCTCGCAAAGGGCAGTACGAATAATGTGGCGAACAGTTTGGCGTTCAGCCCCGCAGTCGCAGAGTGGGACGCAGCCTTATTCCACTTCTGCCATGGTTGGTTCTTATTCGGTTTAGAGTATCCCATATCTTGCGTTCTAGCTCGAAATCGGAGTCGTCTTTCTGGAACATATGAGTTGATTGGACCCGTGCGGATTCCCTTCCTGCTTCCATTGGCATGTGGAGTTGTAATTATTCTCCAGAAGGTTGGCAGTTTTTTTAAGGGGCGGATGTTTGGAGCGAAGTCTGTTGGTCTGAGGTTCATTACAGCACGCATGGGACCTTGGTCCCGGGTGTGCCGTTATTTTTTCATGTTCACTTAGAAGGAAATCTCTCCTGCGATGGCAAAATGTAGGAGAGTACAGGAAGCCACGTTGTAGGAGTTGATATTATTGTACCAGATATTAAAGGCATAGTGTGGTTTAATTGTACATTGACTACCCTGGTATGGCCACTATTTACCCAGACGGAAGCCCAGTATTCTGCATTGGAAAACTCTAGGGCCAAGGCTGAGAGTCGAAGGGTTGTCGCTGAAGAGCCCCAAGAAGAGCCAGTAGTAAGCCTCTGAATTATGTTGTGCCTGGTTCTGAGTTTTCCTGTTAATTGCCTGAGGTGCTATTTGAAAGACAAAGTTCTCCCAGGGTCACCCCTAGATATATTGTGTTATTGTTGTGGAGCAGGGTACTGTTTTGAAGGTAAACGTTTAGCTCTTTATTCGCTAGTTTATTATTCAAGTAAAAACATGATACGTCGGTCTTGATTATGCTTTGGTGGGGTCTCCATTTGCGAAAGAAAGTGCCTAAATTATCCAGTTCAGATGCCAGAGTAACCTCGGTTTCCTCCAGTGATTGGCTTCTATCTGCTACAGTCCAATCGTCGGCGAATCCAAAATTCTTAAATTTTGTTTCAGGCATGTCAGTGATGTACACGCTGAAGATGAGTGGCGCCAACACTGAACCCTGAGGTAGCCCGTTGTTTGGTTTCCTAGTATTGCTTGTGTTGTTCCTATAGTAACCTGAAATGTTCTATGAGTCAGCATGTTGTTCATAAGTCGTGAGATATACTTGCAGGGGATACTACGTAAGATCTTGTAGAGAACGCCCTGCTTCCAGACAGCATCATATGCCGCTGACAAGTCATTAAATGTGACAGAAGTTTCTTTTCGATGCCTACTTTTATATAGTTTGTTAGCGATAGCACTTAGTCGGAATAGCTTCTTCCTGGTCTAAAACCAACTTGTTCTATTGACATATGTTTCAAGATCATTGTATTGGAGTGTCTCCAAGAGTACATAACAGACACTCAGCAAGCGATTGGTCGATAGCTTTCAGGTTTGTCATTTTGATTTCCTGGTTTCAAAACGGCTATACTTTTGGTTTGTTTGAATGAGTGTGGCATGTAATCGCTTTGTAATGTGTCTCTAAATAATACCAACGGGCGCTTTTCCACATATATATAAGAAATTTTGGGTGCATTAGATCTTTCCTTGGAGCCTTGCCAACCAAGGGGTTATCTATCACAGGTTAAAAGTGGCTACAATGTAGTTGGCGATTTTATTAGGTGTAATTGCTAGTTGCAAATTTTATAGTTGCATTCTCCTAATTTATGGAGAAGGGACCAGAGTTTTCTGCTGGATAGTTTAAAGTCCAATCCTTCAACAGTTTCGTGCCATCTCTCTACGGCAGCATCTAGGCTGTGCAGTAAGTTGTCAGCTATCCCTTCGTCCCTGCTATCCAGGAACTCTGGGTAGAGTATTTTACTGTTCTTATTTCATCCTGGAATGTACTCCTTTTGTACCTCAACATGATCTTATGGTTGCCTTATATATTCTTGAATTTTGTGTCCGTTTTAATGTGTTCGATTCTCCATATTATTTTGCTCAAACATCCTGCTACATTGCCTACTTTTTGTATCTGAGCTTTGATTTCTTTTAGATTTCCGCATAGACGGATCCTGTAATCCCCAAATTACTGAACTCTCTAGTTTGCTCTATGCATGTGCCGTCGAGTTATATCTTACACCTGATGGGATGTTCGCTAGTTGCCATTTACTTGTTTTTTGTTGAGATATTCATGCCACATTTTTTCCTGGAGTATTGAATCTGTGTGACAGTTTTGGAAATTATCTCCACTTTGAGCAATCAGGGTACTTGGTCATCTGCGTAGCATACAATTTTGATTTCTTTGTTGACTCTTCTATTCCCTCATTCGTTGACATTTCTTATTACTATGTCCGTTATTAGACTGAATAATAAGGGAATCAATGAGTCCCTTTATCTGATTCCAATCAAACCATTAGTGGGATCAACCTACTTATAATCCTACAAATAATTTGGAACAATAAAATGCATGAAGAATGTTTATGACAACACATATGTAGAAGTGTTAAAGCAAGACGACATAAAACCACTTACATATATTTTCAATATGAAATATGAATCACAACAAATTCCAAGGGATTGGCTAAAATCTACATTTGTTGCCATCCCAAGGCACTCCTGAGCTTGACGAGCCACAAACTTAAAGCTTTTCTTCGACTTTTTCATTCAAGTATATATAAAAAGTGTAAAGATATCAGTGGTCATATGCAGTTCGCTTTTATCAAAGGATTCTATTCAATTAATGTTCTTGTACAAAAATATTGTGACCAGAAGCAGAAGGTATTCTTATATTTCGTGTAGACTACCAACAAAGGTATTGACCGCGTAAAGCACGAACCGCCGCTGGAAAGACCGCGGGAAAACTTCGATGAAAAAGATATAAGAATTATTAAAGAAATATATTGGCGATAGTTAGCTAAAATTCGAATTAAAGGTGATATAACTACAGGGTCCGTCAGTATAATGAAAGGAACAAGACAAGAATGTGAACTGTCACCTATTTTCTTGAACATCGACCTTGAGAAAATAATACAGCTGGCGCTCTGATAAGCAGTCCACAGTCTTAGCAACACCATGGGGAGCATGATTACAAGAACGAGGCTGGACGCTCTTGCCTCTTGCAATACCAAATAACTGTATATACATCAAACCTTGTGAATGTGCCAATCTTTTCATTAGAGACAAAGCGACTGATGGATACCCGGGTAAAGGAATACCGCATAACTACTCAAAGAATGGAGCTAACGAAGTCTATGCTGGCTAATCACATATGGAGCGAACACCATAACATAAACTGGGACATTTGGAGGTGTCTTCTTCGGCGACGCATGACTGAGTGCAGATACAAAGTTATTGAAACGTTGTGAGATGAGCCATTTCAAGAAGGTGGAAGTCCAAGTAAAACGTCGAGGAACGAGTTACATTGTCTAGCAGCTAAAAATTCCAAAGTCATATATAATAGACAAGCTGCTTTTAAATTTGAAGAATTTGAAACAGTTGTCTTTAGAATGTACATATGCTCATAGAAGCGAATTTGCTGTAAGACGGTGCATCACCAAATATACGATTAACGAATTCTGTTGATTTAGTGATCCCATTGACATAGAAAAGGCAAACTTAAGAAAAAGAAAAAGAAGTAGAAGCGATACAGTCGTCCTCATTACATAATTAAAGTTGATACTTTTAATTTTGTTTTTTTGCTGGATTTTTCTTTGTGTAGTATTGTTGAATTGTCAATTTGTATTTTATATCCCAAGCGCGTTCATAAATTTTAAATTTTTCGAATTGTCGTTTCTTCATATAATTTTGTACTCATTTATTTGTTCATATATTTAAAGATCTAGAGATTTCTCTATTGTAACATCTACTACATTAGCAATGAATTTTGTGAATGCAATTTTTTGAGTTTTGAATTGTGTTTGTTGGTTTTGTTTTCGATATAATTGATATTAGTGTATTTCTTGTTTTGAATGTTCTTTTTGACCCTGTATATATATTATATGTGTTTGTTTGTCTACAAAATAACAGACTATAACTATAGTTGATATAAATAGCTGGAAGATGAGCAAAATTAAAGTGTCCTCTATAGTGAATATGTGTTATTAATATATATATATATATATATATATATATATATATATATATAGAATTTTGGAATTTCCATATATATATATATATATATATATATATATATATATATATATATAAAGCATATACTTAATACTACTATACTGCTATCGCGGAATGGTCACCGACTAAGAGAGACAGCAGATTATACCGTGTTACTGTACCTAAACCGTTTTGTGCAAGCGTTGCCAGGAATCAAACAGAGAGAAAACATAACCAACAACAGAAGAGCCAATTGGGGCATTTTCAAACATGCGCATAAGGCCCGAAGTACAGTAAAACGTTATAGGCATATATACGCCTGGACTGTGATGTTAGCGCATTACTCTAGACGCTGTTAGCACTATAGTAGTATTAAGTATATGATATAAAGGACAAAATCGTTTGACAGGCGAAAATCGAATAGGTTTTATCGGAGATACTGAACAACACAAATGTTTACAAGGATCTATATACAAAGAACTATTTATTATTTATCTCTATAATTCACATGTTCTTAAAAGTACTTACGTGTATCGTCATATTTGACGTTATCTAATTCTGAAAAGCAAGACTGAACCGCACTATGATTCAATAAAGTTGGTGGCCAGCAAGATAAGCCGTCGAATACAACTTCACAAATTCCTTTTGGGTGGGCTGTGAGTAAATTTTTTGTCAAATTTTCGTATATATTTATACAATATTCCAAAGTTAGATTAGTCAAGGGTTCTTCTATACTAGCAAAATCGTAATCTGCGTCAGTTTTGTAAATGTGATTGTTTGTGGTATCACGATCCACTGGTGTTAAATCCTGTTGCCAATTTGATGCCCAAGACATTCTGTAATTATTATTATGTCTATTGTAATATTACATTTTGTCCATTGGATTACTAAAATGTCTTGACCAACTTCCTTCCTAAAAATTAATAAATATTTATATAATATTGTAATATTTTTGGTATTATTTAAAAAAGACATCTTAATTAAATTAGTTACAAGATTACTACTACCACGTCTATTTTTTATTTAAACAATAGAAGAAATTTTAATCTCATATATACAGTTGGTACATTCTGTAAATATACGCTATAACCGCATTATAAAAAATTAGCGCACTAGTTGAAAGGGGTCATCCAGAAATTGCATAAGATGATTCCTTTTTTCTTCTTTTTTTCATAAGATATTCATTTTTTTATTATTTTAAGCTTAAAAGTGAACATATATACAATGTAATACATTTATAATAATCTGTATATAAAATAATCTTTATCTCATAATATTAATGCAGTAACATACTACCATTACTAATATTATCTTTTATAGCATAATATTTTTTATTATTAAAGCATGTTAAAGTTATGGAAACATATAAGTATATTTACATTAGACTGGGCCACAGAAAACGACTATTACTTTTTGAACGGGATACCGAAAAAGTTTGAGCCCTTAATAATCTATATATAAATAGGAAGAGATAGAATGGGTTGGTACCATTTTCACCTCTGTCTGTTTAGTAACTACAGATGACCTTCAGTGCAGAATGCTTAAATTGATTTATAATATTGGTTCATTCATTAATAAAATAATTTGGTCAAGTGTGAGTTGGACTCGCATACTAAGGGTTCCGTACCACCTTCAAGATTTGATACAATATAGGTGATTCAAAGTATACATTTTTCTAATATTCCAGTTTCAGACAAACAGGGATTGAGTGCATTTTCTTATATTTACCCTAATATATTTTAAAGGAAGCGTTTTAATATATAATAAATATATACTTTTATTTTCCACACATAGACTTTTTATTTTAGTTGCTTCATGATTGGCTTGATTTTTATAAAAATATGTATTTCATTTTCTAATTTGGTCCCCAAAATTAACATTAGAGTTTTATTTTATTAATAAACTTTCAGGAAAGCCTTTTGTATTTATTGTCTGAATTTTAGGCTCTGTAGAGTGAAATTTAAAGGGTAAAATAGGTCAATAATAAATTATTTATAAATTATAGATAATGTGATAATGTAGTTTCTAAAGTGGGAATTAAGTCGATGTTTAATATTTTTGTTAATATCTTTTAAACAAATGATTTAAAAATATGATATATTTGTAACTTACATAATGAGACTTCTATTTTCATTTAGTTTTTATTTTCCATTTAATTCTATAATTTGTCCTCAAAATTAATATGGGGCTTTTTTACTAATTTGTCTTGTAAATTACAAGTGAGCCCCAGTACCCCTAATTAATTTCAAAATTTTAGGTAGTATAGTCTCGGAAATAGAGCAGGAAATGAGAATTTTTTATATATTTTTTGTTAATATCTTGTAAATAACTAATTTTAAAATATGAAAAATATATATTTGTATTCCTCATAATGAGCCCTTTTATTTGATAAATTGCATGATACGTTAAAAAAAAATCGTTTAAATCTATAATTTGGGTCCCAAAATTAATAATAGAGATTTCTTCGTATTTTTCCTGTAAACAAAAAATTGTAGATCTTATAAATTGGGCAATAAAGGGGGGGGGGAATATGAAAAAATAAATATGTGTATTCGTCATAATGAGCCCTTTGATCTGATATATTACAGGATGCCCTAGAAATAATTTTAATTTTATGTTTTCAATTTAATGCTGTAATTTGCCCCTCTAAAATTAATATTAGGGGTTTCTTCTTATTTTTCCAGTAAAGTTCAGCTGAGGTGTTATATCTCAAATTTTTTTCAATTTTTAACGGCTTATAGTTTCGGAGATAAGGTAGGGGGAATGAGTAAATTGTTTTATATTTTTGTTAATATCTTTTAAATAATTTATTTTAAAAATATGAATAAATTATATTTGTTTTCGCCATAATGCGCCCTTTCATTTGATACATTACATGATGGGTTAGAAAAAAAATTAATTTTATATTTTCCATTTAATTCTGTAATTTGCCCCCCAGAATTAATAGTAGAGCTTTCTCATTATTTTTCCGTTAAAATTCAGGTAAGGCTATATCTCTAATTTTTTAGTTTTTTCCCCCAGAAGTACCCCTAATATCAAAATTTCTTCATTTACGATAGGTACTCTTAATCGGGTCGCCAACCTATACACTGATACCAGATTTCAACCTTTTCCGTCTAGTAGTTTAGGAGAAAAATGCTGTGATGTGAATGAGGGAGAAATCCGGAGTGATATCATAGGGGTATCCGTATATTAATATACGGAACCCTAAAAATCATAATTTTCTTCTACACTTTCAGTGCCACACAGTACCGCCAGATTTACTCGAATGAGAAAAACAAACTAAATTAAATGAACAACTAACAAATTTTGATAGGTTTCGAAAGTTATTCTACATTTATCATGCTATTGAGATCTCCCCCATAAAATTTTTTAATCTGTATATGATAATGACCGATTTATTGGATACTCACAAGTTTGAAACTTTCATCTCTTTCTAAATATGGTTTGTCAACTAAAATTAGAATTGTGTATTGTTTGTCAACTGATCAATGTATTTCCTATAATACTTTAATATTAACCGACTTTCAAAAGGAGGAGGTTATCAATTAGTCGCGGATTTTTTTTTCGCTTTTATTTATTTATTTTTTTTTTGTATGTATGTTACCTGATTTCTTCTCCTGTGGTGCACCGTTTTGAATGAATATGGTCTTGTTTAATAGAAACTTCAAATTTTGGAAAAGAATTCTATTGGTAATGTCATAAAATTTGTGAATGAACACATGCGTGCATGGAAATCGACCAATATCGCTAATATTTTAGTTGATTTTTCGATAACTCCTTATGGATGTGTATAGTTTTTTAACGTTTAATCCATTAAGGCAGATCCTAAGGTGATCTCATATACTTTTCTGCGACGAGCAACTTGCAGTGTTGCAGAAAATCGTCGAAAATTCCAAAATTCTTATCAGAAAGTTCATCGAAATGACACAACGGACATGTCCTCATAAATATTTTAATTCCAACGTAATAGTGCTGTAATTTTAGGCACTGGAAGTTTTAATTGCGAATTGGAAAATTTTCTATGTACATCACAACCATATAGGCAGTATTTTCGGCTCTTTAAATCAATGAGTACCAAGCTCGTTTTGTTTGTATACCAGGCAAATACTATTTAATTGCAAATTTTTCCATTTTGCGAAGACGATGCTTTTGGTTGTCACATTCTCCGGGCCTAATAGAAAATTCAATTACAACACATGTCAAACTTTAAACTGCGTTTATAGAGAGGATGTTTCGTTATAGCAAACAAAATCACAAAGTAAAGTGATAGAAGGAGTTGCATTTATATGAAGATTTAAATATAGAACGGACTAGAATGATAATGGTACGTAGGCAGCTGTATATACAGGATGGTTGGAATATAGGGTGGACTGGACGTGGTACAAAAATGTTGGAAAAAAATGTGAAATTAAAATTATATAGGGTAATTAAAAACTGTTATATGATGTGGATATAAGCAAATCATATACAGGATGGTTGAAATATATGCTGCAGTTGAATTATATTTATTCAGTGTGAATAAATTTTTTTTTCTTTTATAGCCCATAAGAAGTTGCATAAAGTGTGGAGAGGAATTAATGTTACACAGGGCTATAATATAAAATGTTAAAAATGAAATAATTTATGGGGTAGCCCACAAGGAGTTATATACTATGGATGAAATATAGGACGGATTTGACTCCGTAAATATGGGATGGATTCTACTCCGACCTATAGTTTACAGAAAGCAGCTAACAAATTTATGTTTGTCCGTGGCCAGTCGTATGTACATGATGGTTGGTACAGAGGACGGAGTGGATTTATCTATAGTTATACAGAGTTATCAAAAAAAGTTGAAAAAAGGTTACATGGCGTGGTCCATAAGGCATACGTATAGTTTGGGCTTATTAAGTCAATGCGTAATAGTACATTTTGTTCGTAAACATTTAAATGAAAATGTATCATTGTGTAATGTTGAGGCTTTCGATGTTACCTGGTTCTGTCTATTAAGGTTGCCACGCTACACGTTGGTGCTAAACTGCCACACCCAAAATGTTACGTGACACCGAATTTCTACCCTACCTTTTTATTTGAACGTAAATAAAGAGAGAAAATAAGGGCGCCAGGTAGATTCCCCTATACCTTCTAATTACACATAATCAGGACACCTACCTGTCCTAAAATATCTGCTGTAGTAATTTTTGCTAATTTGGGGCGCTAAATTTCTAAATATAAATAAATGTTGTAATCAAAGGAATAATAAGCATACAACAGTTCCAAAATATAAGTTTAATTTGCGCGAACAAGGGGCTAAAATATGCCATAGGGCACTCTATTAATGCAAACAGTCTTAGAATGTTAAAGTTAAATATACCTAAGTAAAAAATGAAATGAAACAAATATACACTTAAGGACAGAGATTCAAACTGTACATATAAACATGTGAGCTCCTGAATAACCCGGATACAAATATTTAAACATTCCTCTAATACAATAATTCTAATCAATAGAATATTTAAATAAATCCTCAATGTTAAATACTACAGTAATGGGGACCGATAATAAATTACCTGATATTTATCATTCAATAAAATTCAGAATTCCGACGTGGGTGTCTCATCTATCTACACTCGAGCTCGAGGGTAAGTGCAATGGATCAGAATAATAATAATAAACCCGATAGTAGGCTAATGGTCTTTACTTTCGGTTAACAAATTCTATTTTATTAATTTCAAATCAAATACTAAGGTTTATATTATTACTGTAAAAATAACTGATAATGAAACAGTAACCACACACACAAATTGTCACTTATCTGAAACCACAGCTGAAGCTGAAGTTAGAGTCCCTTGCACTCGCTCCACCACTGGAACTCTGATGATAGAAATACCAGAAATACAGTGTTCGTGTATGCACCATCAACTAGTTCATCTGCATGCTAAGTCCATGATCGGCATAATACCATAATGCCAAACCAGGTCTGTGTTCTAGTGTCGTAATAGAACAGCAAAATATAACCCCAATCTCACTGGATGGGGAACAAAAACAGGAAGAAATACGACAACAGTAGAAAAAGAAGTAGAAGGAAGACAAGAAAAAACAAGAACCCTAAAAAAAGAAAATATCTATCAGTAGTCTGACAATAAGAGAAATCGGCTAGTGAACAAACAAAAATCACTTACCCTATCAACCAAGGGGTTCTTATAGCAAAGGTTTCATTGTGAGGGTGGCCCCAAATACCATGACCACTCTGAAGAATGACGCAACAACAGAAGTTTTCAAATCCTCAATGAGAGAAGTATCCCAGCAACTAATCAACAGTACTACAATATGCTGGAAAACAATGTAGGGATTTCCATATAACTCCCGAACTCGGATGGCTTATCAAAAGCCAGTATACTAGTGGAAAATCCCTTAAAACAACTGCACGACTTCTCCAGTTAACCTCACACAATTTTCCACCAGCACATCCTTCCCGCCTTGTCGACGACAATGACAACTGCCAAGAAACACACAATGCCAACCAAAAATATTCCATAAATCAATTCGTCTCAACAGGTCAAATTCAAACATCCTTCAAAATAAATCACAACGGAACACAATAAATACGGAAAAATCAGCTCGCAAACGGTAGGTTATCGATCGCTAACGGAACGGACGAATAAAAGTAACATTTTGACCGGTCCTAACGCATTTATTTCTACTGAGTAACTACGGCAAAAATATAACGTAACAAGGTTATACATACAACATAAAAATAAAGAGTTTTCATTCTTTATTTTTAACCTGAGTTCAAAAAAACTAAAAAGTTGAAAATAAAACATTTAAAAAAATATATAACCGACTTCCACCTATAACTAAAAAGCTAAAAATAATTATAACAAAATACAACTCTATCAAATAAATAACACATTCAATGTTGTTAGGTACCTACCCAGGAAGTAAAAAATGTAAACATTAAAAGGTGCTCATTCTGTAGAAATTAATTACCTACCAATCTAGTATATTTTTGAAGTCGGTGCCAAGCAACAATCAAATTTGATGAAGTAGTGGAAAAGTACGCAATGAAGGATTTTAGATTTGCTTGGCACCGACTTCAAAATATAATAGATTGGTAGGTAATTAATTTCTACAGAATGAGCACCTTTTAATGTTTACATTTTTTACTTCCTGGGTAGGTACCTAACAACACTGAATGTGTTATTTATTTGATAGAGTTGTATTTTGTTATAATTATTTTTAGCTTTTTAGTTATAGGTGGAAGTCGGTTATATATTTTTTAAAAATGTTTTATTTTAATATTATACTTTTGAAATATATTGTTCTTATTTTAAAGGCTAATAGTTGGATACAATTTAATTAACAAAGCCCATTATATCGGTACCAATAGTGAGATTTAAGATAAAAAGTTAAATTTCCTCAAATATAATTTTTTCATCCAGACATTTAGTAAGAAGATTCTTTTTTTCTTTTTTTTTGTGTAAGGTATTATTTTTTTAATTTTTGGTTATTTTGAGATTAAAAAGATGTACATATATACAATGTAATATATTTATAATAATCTGTATATAAAATAATATTTATATCATAATATTAATGCAGTAATATACTTTGATTACATTCTACAAAAGAATGTTCTGCCTCATGTTGCTCGAATTAGTTTAAAATTTTTTGAAGAGGCCCTTCTGAATCTGTTGCCATATTCGTCCAGATCCCTCAATTTTTCGCCCATAGAACATGTTTGGGATATGATAGGTAGAAGGCTCAAAAATTTACCCGAGCCCCCATGGACTTTGGATATTTTAAGACATGAAATAATACAGGTAGCTTGGGATACTATTCCTCACCAAGACACAATGCCAAGACGTGTTAGAGAATGTATAGAAAACCACATTGGACAAACACATTATTAATAAATTAATTAAAAAATTAACTTCTTGGTATTATTTATTCAAATTTTAACCATTTAGCGGATTCGGAGTCTACCTTGAAAAATAAACATCTTTTGTTAGAATTTGTTTGGTAAAAATGCATTTTTAGTCCTCTTGTAACATTTTTGCCGCAGAGTGTAACTAGCAGTGTATTCCATAAACCCGTAAAAGAACAAGTAAACGACGAAATATCTGAGGTTCGAATTATGCAAAACGTATTTGAAATACCCTAAACTGGACATTGGATGTGTCATTTATCTACAATAACTGTTTTCTCGTAACTAAAACACGAGTATTGACTTCAAATATTAACACCAACGGATAGGATAAAATTATCTTCAAACGTAAACACGTACCTTTTTTATTATTCTGTAACATTTTTGTTATTGCGATAGGCTTATTGGGTTTTTCGTATTGGAAATATTCTCGCTTTGTATTTGGTATTGATTTGTTTTGATGTTGACTTATTCTAGGTTAAGATTATTGGTTAGATTTTGTTGACGTTCGAGGCGAATCACACGATATAAATAGGTTAATGGCATTTATAGGAAGAAGAGGTAGAAGCATTGATGTTGTGGAATGTCGTAGAAGAAGAGCGTTGTATGAAGGGAATTGTAGGGAATTTAAGACGATGTTAGTAGATTTGGATGAGTTGGTAGGATTTTTGAGATGTCAGTTGTCGGAAGGGGAGTCGGCCGTTGACCGTCCTCGTGAAAGGTTGTTGCCTGTTGACCGTCCTAGTGTAAGGATGTGTGTAGTACTTGGAAAGAGAGGTTATGGTGAAATGTGATGGTAGATGTCTACAAGTGTTATCTGAATTTATAATTGCAATTTTGTGCCATCCATGTTTGGGATTTAGTTGGATACACTTTAATCGTTGGTTCCGTTATTAGTTTTGTGATATTTTTGGAATTTAACGAAAACCATAAGACAAGTTCATCACTGATTTTCTCGATTATCACCGGTTTCAGCAACGTTTAATTGATGTTTCCATTAGCAGTTTGGTGATATTTTTGGAAATTAGTGGAAACACGTTCTTATTATTTCTTATTATTTGTGAGGATTTGATTGCTGAATATTTGCATGTACTCTCGTTGGCCTTCCTGGACGACTAACTGGTCAACCACCAATTGAACATCGTAAGTAAGAACTTTAGCCTATCCAAGACCTTGTTTTCTTCAGTGTGGGGCTATCAACTTCACATAGTTTGCCGAAGTTTTGGCAAGTCTTTTAATCGAACGAGTTCCATTTTGATTTATTGGGAACCGGAAACCTTGTTGGTTGCCGTATAGCAACAACGGCCTAGGTTTGCTTCGATTCTACAGAGGACAGCTGAGTGTTGTGTCATCGCATTTGAACAAGGTACCTTTGTTATTTGTTTCAGTGTATTTGTTTTGCTCATAATTTGCTTTTCACATTAAAGAGAATTGATTTTTCTGAATAACATTTTGAACTTATTGGATTTAATAAAGAACCTGATTATGTAGTCAAATTTTTGTCTGTTAATTTGCTCATATAAATTTGATTTTTATGCATTTCCTGTAGTGTTAAATTTTGAATATCATTTCATGATTATTGATTTATTAGGTATTGATAATATTTGGTATTTTGTGAAAGCGCCGTGAGAGCTCGAAACGTCGACTTGTTAATTGAATCATTTTTGATGTTTCAATGATGATCTTTGTTTCTTGATTTATGAAATCATTATACACTTTTGTCAGTAACTGAATGTTTTTGGTTTCAGATTTCAGAATAACAGTACAGTTATTGAATTTGATATAATTTTGAATTATTCACAGTTTAGATTTCATTATTGACTTTGATATTATTTTGAATATTGTGCGTTCAAGTACAGTTTAAATGTCATTATTGACTTTGATATTATTTTGAATATTGCTCGTTTAAGTAACTCATTTCTGATTTAAGATATATTGTGCATGTTTACGGATCACAACAACATTTGAGTATTTTGATTAATGCTTTTGATAACATCTGTTTATTTTATCTAAGTTCATTTGATCATTAATTGATTATTACATTTGTTGAATTTTAGTAATAATTTGAACTTAGTTTATCAGGTACGTAATGTTGATTCTTGGTTGAACTATAGATATGTGTTTGTAGGTACAGGAAGTTGACTACAGGTCGACTTGTGTTTGATATTTTGCAGGATTGTATTGAAATAATTTAAATGTTCATGTTTATGAAGAGTTTTATTGAAGTAGGTTTGTTGTGACGTAACTGACAATATACTGAGGTTTTATTAGCCATGGAGCCCTTATCTATAGATTTTCTTGTAGCCGCGGAGGACTGGTAGGTTATCTTAGGCGGTTAGCTGGGGTAAAGAGGCAGAGAATCTACCTGGCGCGCAGAACATCTTTATATTGGAAAGTTAACTTACAGTTGGCTTGGCCCTTGTTTGTTAACCCACTCCCGTCGCAATTGAAGCTGCCGTGCATCCTGGTGTGTCAACGTTTACCACTTGGGCCATAATAAGGTGGTAGGTTTGCCATTACATCGTAAGCATTAACCGGCGTTTTTGACATTACACTCTGAAGTACCTTAGAAAAGAATATCCTAATAAGACAGCTTTATATGAAAAACAAACAAAATACAACTTTAACCAAGAGTATGAAATCTTCAACAGAAATATTTAGAAGAAAGCAATAATCAATTCTGGTTCATTCAAGAGATACGTTTTTCTTGAGCGATATATGTACATTGCAAACTTGGATGAGGACTATTTAAAAGTAAGCGTAGTAAGGCAGAATACTTTGTCTCGAAATTTCGTATGTTTTCTTTAGTTTGATAAAACGAAATCCAGGGCCAACTTCACAATACTCACTTCCGATACTAACCGTAAAGTCGTACTTTGTTTGTTTTGCATATAAAGCTATTTTATTTCTATGTTGTTTTAAAGTTATAACAAAAGACGTATATTTTGTAATGTAGAATCCGAATCCGCTATAAAAATATGTATGCTTTTGCCAATCAACTTCCGGTCTGTTTAAGCCACTTCCGGTGTAAACCGGAAGCTTATCTTCCGTACAATCCATAGATTGCGTCCAATCGATAGAGCATATCCCTTTTACCCATGGAAAAGTTGTTAATTTTTTAAAAAGATTAGGTTGGTGGTTTATGCGGTCACGTATTATGAATTGGGCTAGGTTCCGGGTGAGAACCGCGTCTAAATATCATCGAATATGTTTTGGTAGCTCCATGGAACGTGGGACACTTCTTAGGTTTGGGTCTCCGGTTAGCATTCTTAATTCTGGAAAATGTTTCGCCGAATGTCTTCAGATGGTCATCGAATATGTGATCATGACCTGAATGTCGTTGAGGTATATACACTAGGCATTTCCTCGACGTCTCAACACGCTTAATATATACTCAAACGTAGCGGAAGTGCTTTGCGTGTGGAAAACGCTGTCCTTTCTCTATAGCTCTCGTGAAGATCAACCTGCAAATATCCACCCTTTAAATCTAGTTTGAAGAAAAAACGGGACCCGGCTAGTCTTTCTTCATCACGTCGTTTAATTTGTGGTAATCCACGCAAAATCGGTTGGTTCCATCCTCCTTTTTTAATAAAACAGCAGGAGCAGACCTTGAGTTGATGGATGGATCAATAAGTCCATTTTGTGACACGGGCTCCATATTTTCCTCGACTGCCTGTTGTTGCCCGATGGTGGTCGCCTAGGTGGTATTCTTATGAGTTGAGCCTTTCGGGTGTATGTTCAATGCTGGATGATGTTTGTGCCATCTTGACCGCTCAAAATTTTCCAGTGATTAATGATAAATTGCTTGGCTATTTATCTGATGTAAGGTATGTTAAATGGTCGGCAAACTCCTTTATAAACTCTTTACTGGGGCCTGTCTTCTCAACCTGGGTCCGGTAAGCTTCTTCGCAATTAATGATTTTCGCTACTGACTCGAATCAAGCTATTTCTTCACCACTGGCAATTCGGATATCGTTTTGGACATATGCAGGACCCTGATTGCTATGTCTCGTCCGGTTTTAACTATAGCCCATCCACCAAGTAATCATAAGCTCACTGTACGGGCGCCACCAATCCATCGCAGCTCCCAGAATTTCTTTATAGCTGCCCATGAGTAATTTGTTCTGTTCGGCCGAGAATTCTGTTTGAAGATTTTGCTACAATTTTTATGGAAGCTGCCGAGTTGTTTACGGGCCATGTCAAAACAAATTCTTCGTTTAAGAATCGAAATACCTACATAGTATCTCGGGTCGAAGAAGAGCCCATGTTGGCTAATTAGTTCCACCTAGTATAAAAGCATCCTCAATATCCGCTACTAGGACCCTATGCCGGGATCATTTTGGCTCCTATCTGTATCACTACATCTGCCCCGCCCTATGTTGACATAGACTGACCTGTGACTGTTCTTATTTGAATGTTCTTGCTTGTATTCAAACTCTTGTAAACTTTTTCCAAATTGTTTCCCTCTCAATTGCACTTGATTGATTGTCATATCTCTCATCTAATAATGAAATCTTCTTTTCAAAGTTAGCCTGTACAACTACTGGAAGACACTGAAGAAGTTTTAACGTTGGTCCTCTTACAGAAATTAGTAGGAATATAGTTTTTTCTTGGTTATCCCAACCGTTAATTGGAACCACTGAGTCAAATTGTCCTTTGGCATAGGCCAAGATGAAGTGAATGGTTTCATAAAGGAACCTTTAGTACTTATATGATATCTGATATCTTCCCCTTTGTAAGTCTTGTTGAATGTCTTTAATCGTTGTTTCCACTTTCCACTTGTACTTTGCTTTGAATTGACTTAATGTCACAGTTGGCATTTTTTCGAGATTACGCACTTGAACTTTTTAAACCCTCAATTTCATTAATTATTGCCGGTATGTCTGATTCCATAATTTATATTTTCTTATTAACTGCCTCCTTTTTAACTCATCAGCCTGCCGTTTTAATTCATCAGTCGTTTTTTCTAATATTTTTTTTTCTTTAATTTAATCTGTTCCTGTTTTTTCTCTAATTTCGCAAATAACCATTCAATTGAACTTTTTCTAAACGTGTATTGTTTACAATTCCGAAATAAATCATTAATCATTTTCTTGTCAGCATTGTTTATTTGACTGGTTTTTATCGTTTACTTGCAGGTTTAGACTTTATTGAGGATGGTTAATTTCTCGAAAGTTTCTTATTTGGCTGCTCAAAATGAAATGTTATAACAATATTGATATTTCCACTAACAGTTTTTTTCATAAAATACTAGAAGCAAGACAATTGGCCTCCACAATTAGGAAAATTAAGAAAAGATATATTGTACTAAATAACCATTGGATTATGAAAGGGATTGTAACTTCGTGTCATATAAAACAAGATTTGCACAACAAACTAGAAGAAAATAGATATAGCCTTCAATTAAGTAAATATAAATAATATGTCAAATTGAGAACGTATGTTTTCGCGGCCAGAGTCATAGCTGATTCTGCTATTTCCGGATTTGGACCGCGTCATTTTTTCGAATTACTTTATTTATATATCTGAACCAACAAATAAACAATGGCTTTTTCAAGGGTTATTTATCTTACTTACCTTAGGGTGAACACATTTTTGGAATACATTCCTGGAATTTTATTAGTAGGTAATGTAACCTACTAATATTCCAAAAAAATTATTACAACCATAAAACAAACCAAAATAATCCCTTTAAGTACCTCCTACCCTTCTTTTACTTGGAATTTCAGGGGGCCAATTATTATTTCATCATTTGATAGATCCAAAGTGTCATTTACAATTTGTGTTTCAGTGTGACAAGTTCAACAAAGTGAAGTTTCAAAGGGTATTTGTGAGAAAAAGACGGAACGAATGTGTTGGCCCTAAGATAAGTAACATTTTTATTTTCTCACCCTTGAAAAACCCCCTTATAGATGTGGGCGAAACTTTGTTTATATGTTGGTTCAGATATATAAATTAATTCGAAAAAATGACGCCGTCCAAATCCGGAAAAAGCAGAATCAGCTAATATGTCGAATTTTTAAAAATCAACATCAATAAACAAAGGATATGTATCAGAAAGAAATAATTGAGTAAAAACAGAATAACAGCTGAAAGTTATGGAATATATAACCAACCAAAATGAGAAATAAAAGAAAAGCTCTTAATATAGATAAGTTGAATATACAGCCAGCGATAACAGAGAATAGAAAAAAAGTGCAGACCATCTGAATTGTTTTTATAGCACCATTGGTAAAACGATGGAATCGTCTGATAAAAATACTGGGAGAAATTTATCGCAAAGTCAACTCATTGAAATTTCCACATTTTTAAGACCAAGCTACTGTAAATAGAGTTTCACTCTTACAGAATCTATGTATATTGTAGAACCTCTATCACAAATCATAAATGCGAGCTTTGATAAGGGTGCATGCCCTAAACATTTCAAACGAACTGAAAGTATACCGATATATAAAAATGGTAGTAAGCTTGAAACTAAAAATTACAAACCCATATAAAGTATCTCAAATGTAGCTAGCTTCTTGAGAAACGGCTAAGATTAAGTTTGTAAAATTTATTAAAAAATATTTTCTACTTACGATTGGATTTTTAGAAAAGATCTCTACAAGTAATGCACTAGCCAAATTCTCGGACTTCTTACATGGAAACCTTGACAATAGTAAGCCAAGTGCGGCAATATTTCTAGAACTGAGCCTTCCAAATACTTAAAAATTTAAAAGAAATGCAAACACTTTAATCTATAACTAATTACCAAGCAGAATTCAAATAATCGAGCTTGTGGATATAAAAAGTAATCTCACAAACATCACTTAAGGAGTCCCATAAGGTACCATCCTGGGAGCTTTGATATTTGTATTGTATATAACTTAAATCTGATCCATATGAAGCAAACCATTTAAAGAATAATGAATTTAAACCTTAAGATAGCAGAGTACAATTGACAGTGCAAAAATGAATGAAAACTTTATAAATGACATTTTTTAATTATAAAGAGATTTAAATATTACAATTTACAAAGCTAGTATTCGGAGCAACTACTACAAAATATTTTGATACAAAACTTTATGAAAACTTAAGAAGGGCAGAACATTTCAAGGCTGTAATACATAAATCGGGGTATTTAACTCATGTCTACACTAGGCTAAAAAACATTTAGCACTAACAAACTTAAATTAGTCTACAATTCATTAATAAACAAGGGAATTCTGCTTGGAGTAATACATATTATGCTATATCTAACAGATTAAAAATTTTCCAACAAAGATTAACAAAAAATATATTTACTAATGCTCAAGATATAAGCAATATTTATCCCCAAACTTCAATAATCCAAATCATAAGGTAATATTATTGTTATAAAATTATCCACTCTGTCCCTCGCAAAAGTAACGTAAAACATTAAGTCCACTGAAGTAGAAAAGTAGAAAATTTCGAAAAGACTCTCAAAATTTGCTAGAAGAATTCCATGTACATTATAAAAGGAACTGCCGATCATGGCAGAAGTTAGTAGAGTTTACCTATTGTTATGGTTTCAAAGTTATTGTATTAGAATCAGCTGTTGAGAATATTTGATGTTTACGTGTCAATAAGAGTTCTAGAAAGTGGAGTGAATATTAGTTTTTTTAATTAATTAATTGAACCCACGGAGTTTATAACATTATTATAAGAAA
This sequence comes from Octodonta nipae, assembly GCA_034190945.1. Taxonomy (NCBI): domain Eukaryota; kingdom Metazoa; phylum Arthropoda; class Insecta; order Coleoptera; family Chrysomelidae; genus Octodonta; species Octodonta nipae. Next base: position 79,748,464 of record CM067217.1, on the reverse strand, counting down.
ATATTATATAACTAGTTTTAAATATACAAGCAGAAATTAGAAGTTGACACAAAAACTTGTAATTATTCGGTCACGATTTTTTTTATTTTACTCCCAAAAAATTTTAAGACTCTAAAGTATCTAAATTGAGTCCCAAACGAAAAAATACAAAATTGGTAAATAAATACTCCTAGTTCTAGAGAGTAAGTTCAAACAACATTATTTATAACACCAACTTAGGTAACCAAAATATTTTTATCCACCTACTTCTATGAAATGACCTTTCATAGAAAAGACAAAATTACCAAGGCATTGCAAATATCCCTATTTTCATTGTATTTAATTTATCTGTAGCTATCAGGAACTAGGCCATAGCACAGACGTTAAGATCTCTATAGGATTTTATATTAAAACCCTCTCATGTAATAGCACAGATGAACTTTTGGAAATATTTTGCAGAGAACTTCTTGTAAGGGACTGTTTTAGGTGAAAAGTTCTGCTTATATGGCCATGAAGAAGTACTTTAACTTTAAGCACTGCGAGTTAATACACTTATTGGTTTAATCGTTTAGCAATAATATAATAACCTTAAATAGTTAAATAATTGTGTGTAATTTTCTTACAAAATTCTCTCTGACAATGCCGGAACAAACTAATGCAATGATCATATATTACATAAATTATAAAATAGATACTAGAAATTTACATATATAGGACAAATACTTATACGGTATTGCATTTTAAAATACCCCCGAAACAAAAATGGTACTTACAATGTTCCAACGTGATGAACAAAAACATTCTAGAGGAATGTCATTTACTAATAACACGAAATACACTCAGCCTGCTTAAATGTGCTAAACAGCTTTTAAAAAGATATTAACACAAGTGCATGCACACTTACAAGGTGCTTTATTATTGTGCACTATTTTTTTTTGTACAGATTACCTGTTGGATGATTCTCGGTAAAAAACGGTATTATTGTAAGCTACAAGCACTTTATATGTGCAATAAAAAGGTAAAAGTCCAAAGATTTTGATTGAGAATTTCTTTAAAATTTAATAAATATATAGTGTCCGTGGATGGAATGCGCGAAAGGAAAAAAGGAACCTTTCATTTTACGACAAAAAGTGATTTTTATAAAAGTACTGCTTGTGGAAAAAATCACTTTACAGTATAATTGATAAAATCGAAAATAGTCAAGGGAGAAATACTATTATTTATTAATTTTATCAAAAATGTTATGAAACAAAGTTGTTTATACACTAACGTAAACTCTAAATACACATTTTGATATAAAAATTGGAATATTTAAAATTATTATACGTAGCTAACTCCCAACTCCACACACACAAAAGAAATATAAAATTCTTAGGAATAACGTAATGCGTAATAATTCTTAAAATTAATAGTAATAAAATATGAAAATAAATCATGAATATGGTGATAAGCAAAAACGATAATTGGATAAAATAATATAAGAATAAAAAATTGTAAAAATAATAAAATAATGATATCATATAAAATAAAAGGAACAAAATAATAAAAAATTATATTGGCCATCATAATGCTAAAATCATAGATGAAAGGAAGTGCATACTTTATTAAGCAGTTTCTTCCAATTCTTCTTCCGAGCTGTAATTTCTTATGCATGGTGCGGGTTATGATATAGGCAGCTATGATTATTATAACTGCAATAGTTACATATAGGAATCATGAAATATTTTTTGTTATAAATAGTTGATTGATTAAGGCATCTAAGTTCCAAGAGTATTGGTCGAGTTCATGACTGGCTATATCTAATTATTGAGGTGGTCAAGTTTTAAGGGTTTGAGTTCTGGACTTTATCTGGTATAAGTTTGCAACAGTTATAAGTTATGTAAACTGGATGAGAATTATCAGTGATATTTATGAATTTCCGATTTGCGGTTTGTACCTTTTTGATACCGATAAAAGCACTGCACTCCGAGTAAAGTTTGAGAACTGAATTTTTATTTATAGTTACACTTTTTACATCAGTTTCTGCAAAATTTATTGTGATTCATATGGGTTCTGAAATTATAATTAGCCACATATTAGATTCAAGTTTTTGCACATTATAGCCTGACTGAAAATAAAAGCAATTTTCCGGCACATTTTTAAAGCTTTTCAACAGTTGAGCTTTACATAGGGTATTAGTGTCTATAAGGTAAGCATAAAATTCGGAGCGTTTTTGGCGCAAGTTTAGTGGTTTGCAGGCACTTAAACCCTTTATTGGGATGTACATTAAAGAATCATCATTTCTCGCAATGTATTTCAGGGCAGGGATAGGATAAAGATGGAAAGCGGTATCGGGTTGCTGTTCTACGAGTATTTTAAGAACAAAGACAAGATCTGAACCTGTTTGAAAAGCTTCAAGATCTATAATCTCTAAATATTTGGAAACATTACAAAAATTCACCAACTGAAGCGTCTAGATTGCCTGTTATCGCTTTGAACAAAGATCCCGCTCCATTTAGAAGTATGCATTTCGTTCGTTTCGTGTCGAAGTTTGAATTTCAGCTCTGAAACTGCTCATGGAATGTATGTCAGGACTTACGGTTTCGATTAAGATGTCGAGTAACTGATTGTTCGATGTGAAAACAAGTTCTAGTGTTGTTAACTTGCGATGGACTAGAAGAGTCAATCTTTAGTTTGATACGACGATCCTCGTTTCGTCATGGTAATATATTTCAAGAGTGTTGTTTATTGTTTTCAGTTGAAAGTGTGATATTACTCAGCCGAACAGCAAAAAGAATCTGGAAGAGAAATTAGCTTTCTGAATCAGGTTTCAGTATATCAAAGTTAACTTTAGTCCTTTGATTAGTTGCTAAGTTTAGGAGAGTTGCGGAATTGTTATGGATTTCCAAAATTTGAAAAGGTCCGTTGAATTTATTTTCAAGTTTATAATAAGTTGCGATTCTTTGACATAGACTTTGTCGCCGATTTGGTAATTTGGCAGGTTTTCAGGAACACGTTTATCGAATCTTTCTTTTGCTTTTTGCTTTTGAACTTCTGTTCGTTCGCGTGCAATTTAATAATGGGATATGCGATTATTGAAATCACACACACACACACATATTTGGAAATGAATTCTTGTTGATTATAGAGTGTTTCGGGAGGTCTGCTGGATGTGTGGTCAAATACAAGTTCATACGGTGTGAAGCCGTAGATTTTACTTGTTGAGTTATTGTATGCTATCAGACCATAAGATAAAATGTTGAACGGGTGTTCATCAGAGTTTTCTGACTTATGAATCCGTATCATTTCTAGAAGTGTCAAATGAAAACACTCAAGTGAGCTATATGACTGTGGATGTCCTACACTGGAACATGATAGTTTAATATCAAAGAGTTTGCTGAGGTCCTTGAGTAGGGCGTTATCAAATTCTCTGCCGTAGTCGCAATGTATGTGAAGGGATAGTAAGTGCATAGTTTTTAGTTGGTACTTCGAGGATATCAATGTTGATTTTTTTGAAAGGTGTCCTAGGAGTCTCAGTAAGTACAAGTGGGTTATCTAAGTTTTTATGATTCGCCTTTGTCTTTTGACAAATTTCGCAATTTCTGATGATGTTTTCTACATCTCTAGTTAAACCCGGTCAACTAAATTTTTCTTTAATTCTGCAAATTGTTTCATTTATTTCGCGGTGAATATTACTTTTACCGTTGTGAAATCGGTCGAGTATCACAGGAATTTGGTCTTTTTCGACAGATTGCGTAAGGTTTTGGCAGATTTTCCATTTTATGTCTACGTCTGCGAAAATAAAAGAAAGGATTTCTAAAATGAGTAGTTCAATATTTTGTTTTTTTTTACGCAGTAAGTTATATGAGGTTCTAAAAGATTTTTATTTTTTTAAAGAGGGGCGAATAGTTCTTCGTTAAGAATTTTGAGGTCATATGGAAGTGGTACGATGAAATATTTTCATTTGCGTATTGTTTTACTTGAATAGACATTTATTTGGAAGTATGCATTTTCTTCAAAAATATCGTCAAATATTTTGTTGTGTCTTGGAGATTTTAAAGTTGCGGGAATATAATGATGTTTTTATTTCTTTGTCGAGAAGTTGACTGTTGGAAAATTGAGTGTTACTGTAATCTATCAGGGAAGTAGTTTGGTCTCTTTCTAGAAAAGTTTTGAATTCGCAAGAAATAAGTTCGGGGTTGATTTCATTTTCTTCGTCTTCGTCACGTCTGATTCTTCGTTAAGTGGTAGTACTTGGTGAGTAACGAGTCCGTGTTTGGATTGAAATTCAGTACATATATTGAGGTTATTGATTTTAATACGAGATCTGCGTTTTTATTGATTTTACCGGGTTTGTATATAATCTCATAGACATACTCTTCAAGCTTTAGTCGCCATCTTGCGAGTCGGCTACCTGGATCTTTTATGGAGAAAAGCCAGGTTAACGGGCGGTGATCGGTGATTAGTTTAAACTAACTTGTGACAATACAGCATCGATTGCAAAAGTGGTCGCGTCTGTAGTTAAGATGAATGGTTCATTGAAGTTTGATGTTGAAGTCAATGCCTGCTTTAACTCGTTAAAGGATTTAAATACACTCTGAATCAAATAGGAATGGTGTATCCTGTTGAAGAAGTCTCATGAGGGATTTTTGCAAAGTTTATTGATAAAGCATGTGTAATAACCGGCGAATCCCAAAAAAGACTTCATTTCTTTTTGATTTTGGGCTTGAGAGAACTTTATTATATATTCGACTTTATTCGGGTTTGGCTTTACGCCATCGGGAGTGATGAGGTGTCCTATTGTGTCACGTCTTTGCGAATGAACTCGCATTAATCGAGCTGGATTTTTAAGTTAGATTTCCTAGGGCGTTTGAAAATTTCTGTGAGTCGAAGAGTGTGTTAATGAATTGTGGGAGAGAAGACAATGATGTCGTCCATGTAGACAAGATATCTTTCGTTTTATATACCTAGGAGTATGTTGTCCATGAAGCTCTGGAAAGTGGACGGGGCATTTTTTAATCCAAAAGGTTTTCGGACGAATTCGAAATGTCCATTTTCTACGGTAAATGCAGATATCTTTGGGGTCGACTTTGATTTGATGGAATCATCGAGAGTTGTGAAATATTGGCAACGTCCAAGTTGATCTAAAAGATAGGAAATGTTAGGAATAGGGTATTTGTAGCCTATGGTTTGGTCGTTGAGTTTGCAGTAATCTACGCCTACACACCATTTTTGCTTACCTGAAGCATCTAATTTTTTGGGTACGACCCAGACTGGAGAAGACCAGCGGTAGTTAGTAGGGTAGATTATGCCTTGATCAAGCAGTTTAGAAATTTGTGACTTAATTTCTTCTTTATGTATCTGCACTTAGTAAAGACTGGTTTAGAATTGTTGGTATCGATGGAGGATTTCACATCGTTAGTGAATGTCAACTGGTCGCCTTCTAAGAAAAAGATGTCTAAAAATCCGAGACAGAGTTGTGTAATAAGGTCGCATTCATCGTTATTCAAGTGTTCGAGGCGAAACTGATTGATTATTTCGTTACGTCTGTCAATTTATGTATTTGTATTATGGTATTTTTTAAAGCTGTAAATGTTGTCCGTTTGTAAAACTTCTAATATTTTCAATATTTTCGAAAATGAATGTTTTCGGAATGGCATTCGCGTTTAAAACGGATGTTAAATTTTCGCCGTTATTGTCAATTTTTACAATGGCATTTGAGATGTGAACGTTGTTCTGTTTGGTTCCTATAAGTATAGCATAAATATTTCTCAGGTTACTTTTGAATTTGCAGATTTTTTCGGTTCGCGGGTCAATAGTTACCATATTGATTTTAGTTATTGGAGAGTTCGTGAAATTTTGGTTTGGTGGAGTAATGTGTCGAGTTAGGGTGTATAGTTCCGTTAGTTACTTTGTATAGGGGTAGTGACTTGAAATTGGTTATAAGCTGTTTATTTTTGAAATAGATTACGCAATCGTAATGCTCTAGGAGGTCTGACCCCAAGAGTCCATCAAATTCTTTATCTAAATTACAAAAATAGACTTTGTGGGGATCGTTGATATTGTAGGGTACGAGAGTCGATTCATTAATTAAATTTTTTTCGTTTGTAATTTTTTGAATTAGGACATTTTCTGGGAATCTGTTGGAGAATCGTTTGACAGGTTTCGGGTTTGAAAATAGAAAGTCCTGCACCTGTGTCGATCAAAAGTTTGTAAGAATTGGAAGCTTCAGTAATATAAAATAAGTTATTTCGAAAAGATTGTTGAGGAGGTCTTGAATTATTTTGTCTGTTCATTGGGTTTTCTCTCCTTTAAAATTTTTTCCTGCAACAGATAATAAGTTTTTCGAATTAACGGAGAGGAGGGGCCTTACAAAAACTGCTATTTTGTCTTGAGCGAGTTGGGGTGAACTTCTTGTAAGTTCAGGGTTTTTTATTTGAAGTATTGGTACTTCGACTTCGGGTGGTTTCGAATTCTGGAGGGGTTCGCGAAAATTTCGATGTTTTGGTTCGTCTAGCATTTGTTGCTATGAGAGCTAGTTTGAAGACTCCTCTGTCGTTGTGTTTGGTTGTTCGAATGCGTATGTGTAATTTTCAGAACAGTCATATTGACATTGGTCATCAGCGAATTGATAATTGTGTTGATCATATGGGTATGTTGTATCATAGTGATTATAGGATTCATCGTATTCGAAATTATTTACGTGATGAATTCTTTATTGTTTGAAAAAATTGGGGTTTGTCGATATTGACCTGAAGTATGTGGTGTTTGGTTTGAATTTGAAGGTTCATTGATCGTGGTAGTGTACTTGTTGAAGAGACAGATTGTTAATTATTTCTAAAACTTGGAAACTGTGAACGAAAATTCTGTCCAGTGGAAGAGTTCTGTTGTTTTATAGTTGGAGGATTGATAGGATTACGGCTTAAAGTTTGTGGTTGTCTAACACCTTGAACTTTTTGGTTTTCTAAATTACAGCTTTATTCTCGATACAGCGGTCAATATATCGGGAGGGTCACCAGCTCGTACGATTTGTTCCATTTTGGGTCCTAAACCGGACAATAACCTATTAAGAGTCATGTTTTCAATAAGGTCGGTTTGCGTTTGTTTCCTTTTATCTTTAGCATTTGTTTGTTTACCGAGGCTAACATTTTAGCTAAATGTGTTGGTAGCCTAGCTGCAAAAGTGAGAGGTGACTCATTTGATTGTCTCATCCTCTGGAGGTCTTGCATTATTGCCGATAGATCTCTGGAGTCACCAAAATGATTTTCTAGCAATGTACGAAGGTCTAGCCAATTATCTGCGTTACGCGAATTTACTAATTCAGCGGCTCTACCGCGAAGTTTGTTTTTAATGTGTAGCACTACTAAAGTGAGTTGGTTAACTACAGCCCCGCTGCAAGCAGTATTTCAGTTTGTTATGAAGGTGTTTTGGGTTCCATCATACTCTGGTATGATATGAAAATATCGGATAATTTGTAGAGCTCGACGGCGGATTGCGTTCTAGTTTCCGGCATGATTGATATTTAAAATGTGGCAAAATAACAAGTTATTGTTGTAATTTTAATTTGTTCAGATATTGTTGGTGATGGGAGATCGGTCCTTAAATCTAGGGTCCTTAATTCTACATTTGGCAATCGACGTCTATTGGCTGGTACACTTATAAGCTTCTGGTATGTGCGTGTTCCTGGTGTCCTTGGCCTTCAGTTGCTGTCTCTTACCGTGGGTTAGTTTATTTAATAAAGAATTTGAATCCACCACAATTTTTAGGAATTGCCTAAACAGCGTGTATAAACAATCTTACTGACTGCGCCAATTTTTAGATTAGCACTTTTTAAATTAACTTTTAAAACATATATTAATTATAACTGAAAATCAAAAATGAAATGGACCGAGTTTAGTCTTACACACGATACAAAATGATCTCCGAGGAGACCGTTTATTATTTAGTATTTATACAATTCAAGACGTGATAAAATCTGCAATTTAGAGTCTACCGGATTAATACTGACAATTGCCATATCGTTAATGTAATATGATAAATAGTAAATGATACGCTTCTCACGGATACTCGCTGAGTAAGTAACACGTCTGTATGAATTATGATATAACCTCTATATGTAAATAAGCAAAGGCAAAACAGATCGATTTTGTTTATTTTTGTTTTGTTTAGAAGCTTTTGACGACCTTCAGTGCAGAACGCTTATTTTTTTGTATAAATAAAAGAAAATAATACAAAATACGGCACAACAGTGCCGCCAGATAGCTTGGGGAGAAAATCGTAAGGTGGATTGACTCGAAAAACAAACTAAATTAAACAAAAAACTAAAACATTTTCATCGGTTCCGAAAGTTATTGCACATTATCACGCTATTCTGATCTCACGAATAAAAATTTATATCATATGATAATAATCCTTTATTTCGTACTTGCAAGTTTGAAACTTTAATTTCTTTCTAAATATGGTTTGTCAACTAAAATTAGAATTGTGTATTGTGTGTCAACTGATCAATATGTTTCCGAAAATATTTTATTCTTTTAATTTCTATTGTTTCTGTTTTAAAGACTAATAATTTCAAACAAATTAACTAACATTTAGTGAGATTTAAGATAAATAATTAGATCTGACATAATAGCAATAATTCTAATGTTCACGGCCATCTTTGTTTTTAAGAATATGATTATTTTGTTTTCAGTTTGTCATATCATAACATTGTTAACCGTTAGGTTAATGTATCTTTTCAATTCAATGTGAAAATTAACAATGTATTATTTGAAAAATTTAAATTTCAATACACTTATAAAAATTGTCAACATAAAAAGTGTTATTTAACATAAATTAACAGCAGATGCATTGTACTTCTTTATATTTTTGATATAATATATATAGTTAAATAATTGAGATTTTACATTTATTGCAGTTTAAGGTGTACTAATATGTTACTTATGAGTTGGTTTCTTTCAATTTCTTCTTAGAACTTGAAACCGTATTTGTGAAATATCTGAATAAAAAATTGAAAATATAACTTTAAAAGTATTAAATTTAATATTAATTTATTATTTGGTATACCATTCTTACAAAATCCTGATTCTTTATACAGGGTGAATGACTTCTACCTAAAATGAACATATTGACATTTGGAAATGTGTGTATTTTATTGAAATTCTATATATAAATACGAGTATATAAGCTATGGGGCTTCTGGATCAAAGTCGACCAAAAATACATGTAATTTCCCATAAGAGATTCTAAGGTTAAAATTAGCGAAAATTTACCCAGATGACCTTGAAATCGCCAACGTGAGCGAGCCTGATTTTGTGGTTTAGAGGCGAGAAACGGCGTAATTATTGTCATTTTGGGGTGTTTTCATCATATTTAAGGCCGTTTTCACATTAGGCGGGGGTGAAATTCAATTGAGGGTGTCATTTGTTCCACGAACGTGGGGGCCGCGTTCTTGGACTATAGCGGACTGAGAGGGGCTCCGACTAGAGCTGTGGGGGCTGAAGGGGGGCTCCGACTAGGAGCTGTGGGGGCTGAAGGGGGGCCGCTATTTAGGTTATGTTAGTGACAGCTGTCGAGGGAGGGGGCCGCGATTTAGGTTATGTTAGTGATGGCTGTCAACGAAGGGGGGCCGCGATTTAGGTTATGCTAGAAGAGTGATGGTAGTCGGGGGCTGTGATGTAGGTTATGTTAGTGATGGGTGTCAACGAAGGGGGGCCACGATTTAGGTTATGTTAGTGGCGGCTGTCGACGAAGGGGGCCGCGATTTAGATTATGTTGGAAGAGTGACGGTAGTCGGGGGGCCGCGACTTAGGTAATGTTAGAGGTTCGCGGGGTTTGCTTGACAGGTTACATAGGGGAGTGTTGGCTGCGGTGCCATCTTGCAGCGTTAGTGTGTTGCGTGTGTCGCAGGGGTGCACGCCATCTGTTGGTGGTTGTGGTAGTTAGCAAGAAAAAAAGCTGTGGTAGGGTTTTGAGCCCGGGACTCTCGCATGGGAGTGATCGTTCCGAGCATCTAAGCTATATGGTTATTAATATAACAGTTTCTTTGGGAGAATAGGTATCTGAGTGTTTAAGGTCAATTTTTAATAGGTTGAAATTTAATCAATAGAGTATGCTATTAGGTTGTATGTATGCTTGACATGTGTAATGATGTTGGCAAAATGATAGACTTGCGTAGTGATGTTATATAACTAATAGACATGCGTAATAATGTTGTGTGACTGTAGACATGCGCAGTGATGTTGTGTAAGTGTAAGACATTTGCAGTGATGTTGTTTGACTGTTAGACATACGCAGTGATGATGTACGAGTGTTAGACATGCGCAGTGATGTTATGTGACTGTTAGACATAGGCAGTGATGATGTACGAGTGTTTTTTTTTATCCGAAGAGAGGGGAAATACATTGCGTACTTAGCTAGCACGTGCTGGCTGTCGTGCGGGACTCCCGGTGCAATGACTTCAAAGCAAGAGTAAATCGTTGCATTGAAACCATTATACCGTATACCCGCTAAAACCCTAACCTCTTTCTCCTACAACCATGGTCCCCTGCGGCACTCTTAGTCAATACTACTTCGCAAGGGTGGTTCATTGCAGATGTTTACTGCCCTTCCATTGAAAGCTTCTAAAGCCTACTCCTCGAACGTATCGCGGAGTTCTTTGAGGATAGTCTTCGCGTAATCTGATACCAAGTTCCAGGCTTGGGGGCCCTTCAGCATGGCTTCTACTAATTGTTCTGGGACGATATTAGTCTCCAGAATCCTCTCCACTTCAGCACGTTGATCCTGAAACCGGGGGCAGGAGAAGAACACGTGTTCCGCGTCCTCTATCACGTCCGTACACTGTGGGCAGTTTGGGGAGTTTGCCCTCCTGAACCTGTGCAGGTATGCTCGAAAGCATCCATGTCCAGTCAGGAGTTGAGTGATGTAGAACCCAACCTCCCCATGCTGGCGGTTGACCCAACGACTGATGTTAGGTATCAATCGATATGTCCACCGGCCTTTAGTAGAGCTGTCCCACCTCTCCTGCCATTGCCCTAGACTCATGGCTCTTTCATCGCTGTTTCCTGTCGGTTTGTCTTTCTCTAACTTTCTGCGATAAAGCCGTCCCGTTTCTGCAGCCAGGATGTCGATTGGTAGGGTAGAGGCAATCACACTCACCGCCTCGTAAGACACAGTGCGGTAGGATGATGCCACTCGAATCGCTGAGAGCCACTGGACTGATTTCATTTTCCGGCGGTACGATGGTAGCTCGAGCGATTTCTCCCATACCGGTGCCCCGTACAACAAAACAGAAGTAGTTACTGTTGCCAGTAGCTATCTTCTTATCTGTCTAGGGCCTCCGAAATTAGGCATTATTCTAGATAATGCCCCCTGTACCCCAGCTGCTTTCTTGCTGGCCGCGATTATGTGCTCTTTGAAGTTGAGCCGTGTGTCCAGGAGCACCCCCAAATAGCTGATGAAGGGCTGCGACTGTATGTAGGTGTCGCCTATTTTGAGGGTGATGGTTTTCCTTGCCTTTCGACTGCTAACAAGAAGTGTTTCGGTCTTTTGTTCTGCTAAACTCAAGTCCGCTGCGAGCATCCAATGCTGAATTGTGGCTATAGCGAATGAGAAGGTTGTTTGTATCTCCTCTATGTGCTTGCGCACTATGATCAATGCCACATCATCGGCGAATGCCACTAGCCTGACGCCCTCAGGCAGACCGAGCAGGAGCAGGTCGTTGTACATTACGTTCCATAAGAGGGGGCCAAGAACAGAGCCCTGAGGTACACCTCCTGTGATCTTATAGTCTACTTGCCCATTTTCAGTTTGGTACAACAAGATGCGGTCCTTGAAATACGCTGAAACCATTCTGCGCAAGTACTGCGGAACTTCCATCCTGGCAAGAGCCTCCAAAATGCGGTCCCAGCGGGCCGAGTTAAAGGCGTTCTTGATATCCAGGGTGGCTATTAGACAGTACTTTTTTCCACCTCTTCTCCATCTCTTTCCCGAGATAGCCTCTCTGGCGATGTTGGTAACGAGTTTCACGGTTTCAAGGAGTTTTCCCGCAGAGTCCAACATACAGAGGGGACGATATGATGACGGTTCGTCGGGAGGTTTCTTTCCCGCTTTAGGGAGGAGCACAAGCCTCTGCTTTTTCCACTTAGTCGGGAAAACCCCCTGCTTTAGGCAGGTCTCATACATGTGTAGAAACATGTCGGGCCTATTGGATATGGCGCATTTTAGCGCGATGTTAGGTATGCCATCTGGACCGGGAGCCTTACCGCCCATCAGCTCATTCATTGTCACTGATGGTATATCTTCGTCCCTCACCTGCCACGATGGATAAGCGGGTAGCTCAGGCTTCGCAGGAAACAGGTGAGTGACAATGCGGTGCAATGATTCGGGGCAGTACGTTGATGTCATGGGAGGGGCCTTAATTTTATGCATCACGATTTTATACGGTTTTCCCCATGGATCTTGATTAACTTCGTCACGCAACTCCTTCCAGTAGGATCTCTTGCTTAAGAGAATGGCTCTTCGTAGTTGTTGTCTTTTGATCTCATAGTCGAGCCTTAGTTCTTCTGTTGTAACCCTGTCGCGTCTCCGTGCTCGTTGATGCAGCCTTCGTGCTTTAAGACACTCTCGTCGGTGTTGTGAGATCGTGTCGTTCCACCAGTAAACTGGTGGGCGGCTGTTGTTCTGCCGTCTCCTTGGCATGGAAGCATCGCAGGACTTGACAACGCTTGTCATTACCTCTTTGGCAGTGGCTTCTGCGCTTGTTGCTATTGACAATGGTTCCTGCTCCATAACCAAGGCGAATGAATCAGCATCGAAAGCATTTTTGTTCCAACCGACTGGCTGTGACCTCGCACGACTGACACACAATATTCGTTTGGGAGTGGTGTTGATTTCCCATATAATAGCTTGGTGGTCGCTATTAGTAAACTCCTCATCGACCCGCCACTCACAGCCCCCTTTAATTAGGTTGCTGCTAACGAATGTCACATCGATAATGGAGCTGGCTGTGCCTTTGCGATATGTGCTTACGTCTCCTGTGTTGAGAAGTACCAGGTTGAGCGAAGACATGGTCTCAAGGAGAGCTCGTCCTCTCGCGCTCGTTTCCCGGCATCCCCAGTCAATTGCCCAGGCGTTGAAATCTCCTGCGATGGCGACCGATTCACGCTTCCGTACATCCTCCGCCAAGGTGTCCAAGAATAACTCGAACTCCTCGAGCTGTGCACTAGGAGGTGCATAGCAGCTATAGAAGTGAACCCCTCCCACTTTGGCTCTCACAAGCCATGGTTCGGGGGTATTTGGGAGTTGTTGGAACGGAAGTTTACCGCAAGCCCAAATCGCTGCTCTGTCCGTTGTGTCATTTACCCAGGACAGGGTGTCGAAGTTTTTGTACTGCTCGCAGATTATGGCTACGTCGCAATCCAATTCCCGCACCCGCTGTACCAGTAGGTCTTGGGCTGCTTCGCAATGGTTGAGGTTGAGTTGCACTACTTTCATTTACGGGCTTGTGCTGCTCTCATCGCCTGTTGGTAGATCGGACATTTCCAACTACCCGCAACGTGCCGGCAGTCTGACCTACTATCTTTCTCTTTGCAGAGTAAGCACTTGGCAGGTTGTTGACAAGCCGAGGCATTGTGACCAGCGCCTCCGCATCTGTGACAACAACTGCTTCGGTCAGTCTTGCCTCTGCACGCCTGGGCGTTGTGCCCAAAGTGCCAGCATTTGAAGCACCGTCGAAAGCTGATCCTCTCGCGAACACGTACTGTGCCCCACGCAAGTTTCAGCTTTCCAAGTGCGATGGCTTTCTTGGCCTGGACCTCTGGGAGACAAACAACTGCCGTTTGTGTTGATCTATATGCCCGTCGAAGTGATTTCACTGCCTCCTCAGTGATCTCTGCCAGGCCGTCGATATTATCTTTGAGCAGGTTTACTACCTCTTCCTTGGTACTGATCTCGTCCAGGTCTTTAATTTCAATCTCGATTAGCGGTATTCGAGATTGTACAGTGGCCCCGCTTGGGAGCTTATTCTTGATGGCGTTACAATAGCGCTCCATCTCCTGAGCGTCTGCCTTCGCGAATAAAAACAGGAGATCTCCCTTAGCTGTTCGTCGGATCTTATTGACTTTTTTGCCTATATCCTGCAAGGTGGGATCATTTTTGATATCTCGCAAGATATCTGCATGGGAGCTCTTCTCGCCTTTCTTTATAAGCAGCGTACAATGTGGCGCTGGTTTTTGCTTATTGGTCCTCGGGGCCTTTTTCCTCTTTGCCACTTGCCAGTCAGTAGACTGGTTTGAAGGTTGGTTCTTGGTCTGCGGTTTAAACTTGGATTTTAATCCATTGTTTCTCTCCGCTTCTGAATTGACCACCCTACTTGTTGTTGCCTGGGTGGTTTGCCCGATGTTCTGGCAACCTTCTTTACCGGGCTTTAGCTTGCTAGCTAGCACCGGTTTAAGAGTTTGTGTCTTACTTGATGAGGCTACTGAAGGCGAGGCCTTCGGTGGCGAGGTCCTTGCTACCGAGTCTCCCGGCAGTGAGGCTACTTTTATTGAAGCCGCCTGCTTTGGGGCCGCCGGTGTTGATGCAGCCGGTTTTGAGTTAGCTGCTTTTGAGGCAGCCGCTTTTGGGACCTCCTTTTGCTTTTCACCTTGTGTCTGAGTGTTTGACACCTTTACTGGCGATGTCTGTGTTGTAGCAGGTTTCGCTACAGGAGATGGCTGCGTCGTTGACGTCAGATATTTGTCATATTCTGACTTAATGGCGTGTGCCAGTTTCTTGATCTCATGATGTACATTGTGCCTAGGCCCAATGAACGTCAAGAGCTCATCGATCTTTGCTCCTAATTTGTTTGGAGCGCCACTCTTATCTGTTGCCCTTTGGGGGACATCAACTCCACTATTCGCCTTTTGGAGGACATGGCTGAATAGTGTATTGCTGCCAGCTCTAGTTTTAATGGTCGATGTTGTACCATTAACGGTGTTCTTCTTCTTCTTGTCACTATGTGACGGAACCAGTGATAATTCGCTCCCCCCAGAATCCGTGGAGCGTGCACCGGCCACCGAGGCTTTCACTCGATCGGAACCGGTGGTGGGATTATCCTCTGCAGAGGTACCCACCTGGGGTATTAAGTTCACCTTATCACCCATATCCATAAATGGTTTATTTTCGGGGTTCCTTCCCCTATCTGATTTTGGTCCGCCCTGAGGAAATCCTCAGTACTCCCCATTGCTGGAGAGCGTTCCCCTATCCGCCACCTGGGGAGGCGCCCGGTAGTGGACCAACAACCACCCCGGGATGATGTACGAGTGTTAGACATGCGCAGTGATGTAATGTGATTGTTAGACATGCGCAGTAATGATGTGTGACTGTTAGACATGCGCAGTGATGATGCGTGAGTGATAGACATGCGCAGTGATGTTATGTGACTGTTAGACATGCGCAGTAATGGTGTGTGACTGTTAGACATGCGCAGTGATGATGCGTGAGTGATAGACATGCGCAGTGATGTTGTGCGAGTGATAGACATGCGCAGTGATGTTGTGTGACTGTTAGAAATACGCATTAATGTTGTGTGACTGTCAGGCATGTGCAGTGATGTTGTGTAAGTGATAGACTTGCAAAAGGTTAAATTGTATATGAAAACGTATACAAATAAGCTATTGTCCCATAAATGATCAGAAATTTTGGCGGGAAGCTTAAAAATATATACGAAAACTGTATTTAGATAGAGGTTATCAGAGTGGTAGTTTAACAGATTCAACTATCGAAAATAATAGTTGATATCTTATAGAAGGAATGGGAGGAACAGTATAGTAGAAATTGTATAGTGGGAAACGAGATTATAGGCAACGAGATTGCTGGAACAGGATAGAGGAAACAGTAGGTATATGCTTGAAGTTGGTTGGCAGAACGGGGGAAACGAAAATGGTTGGAACGATATAACGGAGCGAGATGTTTGAAGTTGGTTGACTGAACGCTGGAAACGGGAATGGTATGAATGACCTAGTGGGATCGGGAACAAAATAGCTGGAACAGGATAGTGGAAAGGACCGCGCTGGATGGTTGGACCAGAGACGAAACAAATGGGTTGGAGCCACTACAAAAGCTAGAAACGTCCTGTATAAACGACTGGGACAGTAGAAACGGATGGTTGAAGCCGCTACAAAAACTAGAAATCGTAGAAACGACTGGGACAGTAAAAATGGCTGGTTGAAGCCACTACAAAAACTAGAAACGTCTCGTAAAAACTACTGGGCCAGTAGAAAAGACTGGTTGAAACCGTACAAAAGCTAGAAACGTTCCGTAGAAACGACTGGTACAGTAGAAACGGATGGTTGAAGCCGCTACAAAAACTAGAAATCGTAGAAACGACTGGGACAGTAAAAATGGCTGGTTGAAGCCACTACAAAAACTAGAAACGTCTCGTAGAAAATACTGGGTCAGTAGAAACGACTGGTAGAATAATGAAGCCACTACACAAACTAGAAATGACCCGTAGAAACGACTAGAACCATAGAAATGGCTGGTTGGAGCCGCTACAAAAGCTATTAACTGCCCGTAGAATCGATTGGGCCAGTAGAAACGACTGGTTGGAGCCGCTACAAAAACTAGAAATCGTAGAAACGACTGGAATAGTAGAAATGGCTGGTTGGAACCTCTACAAAAGCTAGAAACGTGCCGTGGAAACTACTGGGCCCGTAGAAATGGCTGGTTGGAGCCGCTACAAAAGCTAAAAATGGCCCGTAGAAATGACTGGGACAGTAAAAATGGCTGGTTGGAGCCGCAACAAAAGCTAGAAATGGCCCGTAGAAACGACTGGGACAGTAAAAATGGCTGGTAGAATGGTTGAAGCCACTACAAAAACTAGAAACGTCTCGTAAAAACAACTAGAAACTTAGAAATGGCTGGTTGGAGCCGCTACAAAAGCTAGAAATGGCCCGTAGAAACGACTGGGACAGTAAAAATGACTGGTAGAATGGTTGAAGCCACTACAAAAACTAGAAACGTCTCGTAAAAACGACTGGGACCGTAGAAACGACTGGTTGGAGCCGCTACAAATGCTAGAAACGTTCCGTAGAAACGACTGGAATAGTAGAAATGGCTGGTTGGAACCTCTACAAATGCTAGAAACGTCCCGTAGAAACGACTGCGTCAGTAGAAACGGCTGGTTGAAACCGTACAAAAGCTAGAAACGTCCCGTAGAAACGACTGCGTCAGTAGAAACGGCTGGTAGAATGGTTTGAGCCACTACAAAAACTAGAAATCGTAGAAACGACTAGAAACTTAGAAATGGCTGGTTTGAGCCGCTACAAAAACTAGAAATCGTAGAAAGGACTGAAAACGTAGAAACGACTAGAACGATCCATAGAAACGCAAGGAAATATACATAAATACCTTGATGTTGATATATCATATGCTGCTCTGAAATAAAATTGTAAATACAAGACACTGTTTTACTACCAAAAGTACTTCTGTTTAGAACCTTATTATTTCTCTCTCTAGCTTCATTTATTAAAGAAAGAGATCGGAAATCTGATAAGAACGCCCTGTAAACAGGGGCTTCCGGTCATGACGTCATAAGCTTATATGCTTATAAAGAATAGATATGTCCCGATTTAAAAGTTTCCAAAGTAGGATTCCGTTTCATATTTGAGGAGTGTCTTTATGCCACTAGAAATACTAGAAATGGTGGGAGCCGCTACAAAGGGTAGAAATGTTTGAAACCGTTACAAAGGCTAGGGGCCATAGAAACGACAGGAACCGTAGAAGTGACTGGTGAGGTTAAACAAAGTCACTACAAATGCTAGAAACTGTTGCTATAAATGGTTTGAAACAAATCCGTTGCAAAAAGTAGAGCCCAGGAATGTTGGAAATGGGATAGTGGGAATAAATATATAACTTTTTGTAAGCCAGCGGTAGGAACAAACAAATCTTTTCTAAGACAGATACTCAAAGTGTTTTTTCTAGGTGCACAAAACTTTAGCCATATGAAACGTAAGAACAATTTGCTTGATTTAGAATTACTAATAAATTAAAAATATTATTGACTGCTAATTTCATTTAAATAATAAACATAAAAAAGGTCACTTGACAAAGTTATTATAGAACAAAGACGAAGCTCATACTTACAGCCCTGCCAGACCCCAAGAAGGCTTTCATGCAAGATTATGGCTTGCCAGCTTTCGACATGTTGAAAGACAAAGCGACGAACCACCACACGCAGCCGAAACTGAGAATTTGTCACTGGAGAACACTACTAGACCCAGTCACAACCAAAACAACTCCGGTAGCAGAAAAAACAAAAGTTCAATTCATCATTCCACATGCTTTTAACCCTGCTTTGATATACACAATGAAGATAAAACAGCCAAAGCATTCAAAAGTTTGTAAACGGAGCCACAACAAAATTCGTAGCATCAAATTAATATGTTTTCAGATAATTATATGCGTATTAAATAATCTATTGCAAGACTTAATGGTTGAGATTATTTCATTATTTATCATAGCTGAATATTTAGTTCAAAAGGCAGCCATTCAACATTGCACACAGACAACAACACACCACCGAAAAAGAAAATTATTTATAAAGAAATGTTGTAAAATACTGAGTAGAAATTCTTGTTAAATTGAAATTAATCCTACAAATATTCTAAAGATATACGATGTTTGTGCTTTATTTGATATCTGCATCACTATCAATTATTGCGGTTTTTTAACCTTGGTGAAGATGTTAGCGAAGGTTATAGTTTGTCAAAACAGAAGTATCCATTAGAAATGAATTTATTCGTATCTTAGAGTATCAATCAATCATTTGAAATACTGTAAGGGTGTTTGATGTAACAATATTGTTCTTCCAATAACACTTTGCTCTGAATTAAATTACTGTTGGTGGAAAGAGTTGTCAATCTAAACTGTGAAATAAAAGTCATATGGTTTAAATATTTTTTGTTTTGAATCATGTAGATACAGAATTGAACATGGAGGGTCTGTCACATTCAACAGGCCAGAAAATCTTGGTCAAGAATGGGTGGACTTCGTTGTGCAACAAACAAAAGCCCTTAAACCATGTGTTGGCATGTCATCCTTCAATATCAATGTGAATAACACTAATTTATTTGTAAGATGTACGAGTGTGAGATAATAGAAAACATATTCCTATGCACGAGTGTATACATAATGAATAACATTTAAGAAAACGTAACCAACCTATTAGACTACACACATACAAATTTAAAACTAGCAATTCACAGGGTTACAATTGTGAACACACTAGAAGCAATATAAGACAAAAGAAAGCTGTAACCAGCCCTCGTGTTATCCAATTATAATTATCGGTCAGCACCGATTTAAATCACAACAAATAACGGAAACATAATCCATAAGTTTATAAGGATATTGTATGAAATTAAAAAGTTTACTTCAACCACATATATATATTGAATCATGATGCTAGGATATTGCTTTAAAAATGTCAACGTACAAAGCGGCTACCTTCAAATGATATACCATTGAAATAAATTGTAATCAGGATCAATTCAATCATACATACTTTAGCAATAACATATGAATAAAAATTTTCTGTAATGTGATAAACTCATGATTGGTAAAATAATCCATATAATGAATACAATGTATGGAAAAGTCACTTACTCTCTTTGATGGACTTTCTCAAAATGATTTAGGACAAAGAGAAATATATTAGACAAAAACATTCTGCACTGGAACTACATTATAAAAGCTTTCGATCCAACTTTCATGTAGTGAAAATATTTCCACTACACGAACGCCACTCTTACATTAAATGAGTAAACTAATGGGGTCTTTCTATAACGCTTACAAAACCAGCAATGATAGTTATTATAATAATTCCCTTGCAGAAAGTTAAGCATGAAAAATTACAAAACATGGTTGGTTATATAAAACGTTTTCGGACTTTGCTGAAACAGTAAAAAAATTAATGGGCTTAAATAATAAACATTCTAATAGACTTCAAAGGGATGACATTGTTTCACGATTTCAAAAACTTGTTCGAACTGGGATCATAACTAACAAATCGCATAAAGATATATTGATGTTTCTGGTGGAAGAAGAGAGAAACAAAGCAGATCGTTATCGTATGCGAACTGATGAGGAACGAGTTAATGCTGAAAAAGAACTTATTCAAGCTTCCTCAGCACGAGCCAAAGCCGAAATGCATCGAGTTCGATTAGAAGAAGAATCTGTCAAGGCATCAGAACGTCATCATGAGGTTCTGAACGTTGTTTCTCACAGAATACAGTCTCAGGTAGTGAAACGCTTGAGGAACGAAGTAGTTCATCGTGTAGCTCTCAAGTCCATCAAACGCGAAAAACAGAGATGTATGGTTCTGTTAGCTCTTAGTAATAAGTAACCCACCAATGGTGAACATCAGTAGCTTATGACGTCATAGTAAAAGAGCAGGGAGGCCCTTCAAACAGGGCGGTTAGGTTAGGTTAGGGAGGCCCTTCAAACAGGGCGGTTAGAAGGTATCAACTGAGGTTAGGTTAAGATCGATTGAGGGAGTTGAGGTTAGGGTAGGTTAGGATCGACCGAACCTAACCTGACGTCATAAGCTACTGATGTTCATCATTGGTTGGTTACTTATTACTAAGAGCTAACAGAACCATACATCTCTGTTTTTCGCGTTTGATGGACTTGAGAGCTACACGATGAACTACTTCGTTCCTCAAGCGTTTCACTACCTGAGACTGTATTCTGTGAGAAACAACGTTCAGAACCTCATGATGACGTTCTGATGCCTTGACAGATTCTTCTTCTAATCGAACTCGATGCATTTCGGCTTTGGCTCGTGCTGAGGAAGCTTGAATAAGTTCTTTTTCAGCATTAACTCGTTCCTCATCAGTTCGCATACGATAACGATCTGCTTTGTTTCTCTCTTCTTCCACCAGAAACATCAATATATCTTTATGCGATTTGTTAGTTTTGATCCCAGTTCGAACAAGTTTTTGAAATCGTGAAACAATGTCATCCCTTTGAAGTCTATTAGAATGTTTATTATTTAAGCCCATACATTTTTTTTACTGTTTCAGCAAAGTCCGAAAACGTTTTAAATAACCAACCATGTTTTGTAATTTTTCATGCTTAACTTTCTGCAAGGGAATTATTATAATAACTATCATTACTGGTTTTGTAAGCATTATAGAAAGACTCCATTAGTTTACTCATTTAATGTAAGAGTGGCGTTCGTGTAGTGGAAATATTTTCACTACATGAAAGTTGGATCGAAAGCTTTTATAATGTAGTTCCAGTGCAGAATGTTTTTGTCTTATATATTTCTCTTTGTCCTAAATCATTTTGAGAAAGTCCATCAAAGAGAGTAAGTGACTTTTCCATACATTGTATTCATTATATGGATTATTTTACCAATCATGAGTTTATCACATTACAGAAAATTTTTATTCATATGTTATTGCTAAAGTATGTATGATTGAATTGATCCTGATTACAATTTATTTCAATGGTATATCATTTGAAGGTAGCCGCTTTGTACGTTGACATTTTTAAAGCAATATCCTAGCATCATGATTCAATATAAATATGTGTTGAAGTAAACTTTTTAATTTCATACAATATGCTTATAAACTTATGGATTATGTTTCCGTTATTTGTTGTGATTTAAATCGATGCTGACCGATAATTATAATTGGATAACACGAGGGCTGGTTACAGCTTTCTTTTGTCTTATATTGCTTCTAGTGTGTTCACAATTGTAACCCTGTGAATTGCTAGTTTTAAATTTGTATGTGTGTAGTCTAATAGGTTGGTTACGTTTTCTTAAATGTTATTCATTATGTATACACTCGTGCATAGGAATATGTTTTCTATTATCTCACACTCGTACATCTTACAAATAAATTAGTGTTATTCACATTGATAGTGAAGGATGACATGCCAACACATGGTTTAATGGCTTTTGTTAGTTGCACAACGAAGTCCACCCATTCTTGACCAAGATTTTCTGGCCTGTTGAATGTGACAGACCCTCCATGTTCAATTCTGTATCTACATAATTCAAAACAAAAAATATTTAAACCATATGACTTTTATTTCACAGTTTAGATTGACAACTCTTTCCACAAACAGTAATTTAATTCAGAGCAAAGTGTTATTGGAAGAACAATATTGTTACATCAAACACCCTTACAGTATTTCAAATGATTGATTGATACTCTAAGATACGAATAAATTCATTTCTAATGGATACTTCTGTTTTGACAAATTATAACCTTCGCTAACATCTTCACCAAGGTTAAAAAAACCGCAATAATTGATAGTGATGCAGATATCAAATAAAGCACAAACATCGTATATCTTTAGAATATTTGTAGGATTAATTTCAATTTAACAAGAATTTCTACTCAGTATTTTACAACATTTCTTTATAAATAATTTTCTTTTTCGGTGGTGTGTTGTTGTCTGTGTGCAATGTTGAATGGCTGCCTTTTGAACTAAATATTCAGCTATGATAAATAATGAAATAATCTCAACCATTAAGTCTTGCAATAGATTATTTAATACGCATATAATTATCTGAAAACATATTAATTTGATGCTACGAATTTTGTTGTGGCTCCGTTTACAAACTTTTGAATGCTTTGGCTGTTTTATCTTCATTGTGTATATCAAAGCAGGGTTAAAAGCATGTGGAATGATGAATTGAACTTGTGTTTTTTCTGCTACCGGAGTTGTTTTGGTTGTGACTGGGTCTAGTAGTGTTCTCCAGTGACAAATTCTCAGTTTCGGCTGCGTGTGGTGGTTCGTCGCTTTGTCTTTCAACATGTCGAAAGCTAGCAAGCCATAATCTTGCATGAAAGCCTTCTTGGGGTCTGGCAGGGCTGTAAGTATGAGCTTCGTCTTTGTTCTATAATAACTTTGTCAAGTGACCTTTTTTATGTTTATTATTTAAATGAAATTAGCAGTCAATAATATTTTTAATTTATTAGTAATTCATAAATCAAGAAAATTGTTCTTACGTTTCATATGCGCGTTAAATTACCTTGTTTATTGAGTTGCATTTTTTTTAAGAGAAACTTTTGATGAGACGATAGTTTTGTTATCTCCGTTTTGAGGTTGTTTGCTACAACGTACCTCTGGAAATTAGTTGTGACGTCACAGAGAAAGGGAAGGGGGCCCGGTAAAGGGGGCCAATGACGCCAGATTTCCATATTTCCCTAGATCTCGGAAATGCGTCATTTTAGTCAATTGATTAAAGTGATGGAGCAACATTGCCATATTTCCTTACATCTCTGAAAACACACACACACACAAGTTCCTTTTATCTGCTTTGGTTCATTATAGAAGCGAATACTAATAATATTATAATATTAAGACGCTGTTGAAGCACTTAAATCGATAAAAAACCGTACAACAATCAATATTATTTTAAGAATTTGGTAACAATTGTCCGTGTCGACTTGCTGATGACAACAATTCTTTAACATAGTCTAAATTTTCGATAGGCAGTTGGACATCTTGTTGCTTCATATACATCTTACGTCATCATCCTTATTGTGGATACTAATTAAATACAGCAGTCTATCGCAGTTATTTGCACCGGGATTGTTCTTAGCATTCATATCTTTTCTATCATTTGTATCGTCCCTGTACCTGTCATTTCTAGTATTTGCAGGGGTCCCATTTCTAACATTTGTAGCGTTCCTGTACCAATCATTTCCATCATTTTTGCTTCTGTTATAACGTTTCTACTATCAGTTTTCTAGCATTTATAAGGTCCTGAGACATATAGGTAAAACACCTGTGAAATTTTTCAAATACTCTGTTCATTTTACTCTCATATCAACAATTCGTTGGGAGAAACATACATTTTGTGTACCTAGAAAACATTTGTTTGTACTGACCTTAGAAAAAGTTATATGTGATAGAAACATTTGTTTGTAGTAGACTGATGTTTTCTCTTTGATGGCTAAAGTTTTGTGCACCTAGAAAAAACACTTTGAGTACCTGTCTTAGAAAAGATTTGTTTGTTCCTACCGCTGGCTTACAAAAAGTTATATATTGCTGGTTAGCAGATAGTCAGTCAATGAGAGTGTAGCTTATGACGTCATGACCGGAAGGCCCTGTTTACAGATTTCCGATCTCTTTCTTTAATAAATGAAGCTAGAGAGAGAAATAATAATGTTCTAAACAGAAGTACTTTTGGTAGTAAAACAGTGTCTTGTATTTACAATTTTATTTCAGAGCAGCATATGATATATCAACATCAAGGTATTTATGTATATTTCCTTGCGTTTCTATGGATCGTTCTAGTCGTTTCTACGTTTTCAGTCGTTTCTACGATTTCTAGTTTTTGTAGCGGCTCAAACCAGCCATTTCTAAGTTTCTAGTCGTTTCTACGATTTCTAGTTTTTGTAGTGGCTCAACCATTCTACCAGCCGTTTCTACTGGCGCAGTCGTTTCTACGGGACGTTTCTAGCTTTTGTACGGTTTCAACCAGCCGTTTCTACTGACGCAGTCGTTTCTACGGGACGTTTCTAGCATTTGTAGAGGTTCCAACCAGCCATTTCTAAGTTTCTAGTCGTTTCTACGATTTCTAGTTTTTGTAGTGGGTCCAACCAGCCATTTCTACTATTCCAGTCGTTTCTACGGAACGTTTCTAGCATTTGTAGCGGCTCCAACCAGTCGTTTCTACGGTCCCAGTCGTTTTTACGAGACGTTTCTAGTTTTTGTAGTGGCTTCAACCATTCTACCAGTCATTTTTACTGTCCCAGTCGTTTCTACGGGCCATTTCTAGCTTTTGTAGCGGCTCCAACCAGCCATTTCTAAGTTTCTAGTTGTTTTTACGAGACGTTTCTAGTTTTTGTAGTGGCTTCAACCATTCTACCAGCCATTTTTACTGTCCCAGTCGTTTCTACGGGCCATTTCTAGCTTTTGTTGCGGCTCCAACCAGCCATTTTTACTGTCCCAGTCATTTCTACGGGCCATTTTTAGCTTTTGTAGCGGCTCCAACCAGCCATTTCTACGGGCCCAGTAGTTTCCACGGCACGTTTCTAGCTTTTGTAGAGGTTCCAACCAGCCATTTCTACTATTCCAGTCGTTTCTACGATTTCTAGTTTTTGTAGCGGCTCCAACCAGTCGTTTCTACTGGCCCAATCGATTCTACGGGCAGTTAATAGCTTTTGTAGCGGCTCCAACCAGCCATTTCTATGGTTCTAGTCGTTTCTACGGGTCATTTCTAGTTTGTGTAGTGGCTTCATTATTCTACCAGTCGTTTATACTGGCCAAGTCGATTTACGAGACGTTTCTGGTTTTTGTAGTGGCTCCAACCAGCCATTTTTACTGTCCCAGTCGTTTCTACGATTTCTAGTTTTTGTAGCGGCTTCAACCATCCGTTTCTACTGTACCAGTCGTTTCTACGGAACGTTTCTAGCTTTAGTAGTGGCTCCAACCATTCTACCAGCCGTTTCTACTGCCCCAGTTGTTTTTACGGGACGTTTCTAGTTTTTGTAGCGGCTCCAACCAGCCATTTCTAAGTTTCTAGTCGTTTTTACGAGACGTTTATAGTTTTTGTAGTGGCTTCAACCATTCTACCATCCGTTTCTACGGTTCCAGTCGTTTCTACGGGACGTTTCTAGCTTATGTAGCGGCTCCAACCATTCTAACAGGGATTTCTAAGTTTCTAGTCGTTTCTACGGGACGTTTCTAGTTTTTGTAGCGGCTCCAACCATTCTACCAACCATTTCTACTGTCCCAGTCGTTTCTACAGGACGTTTCTAGCTTTTGTAGTGGCTCCAACCCATTTGTTTCGTCTCTGGTCCAACCATCCAGCGCGCTCCTTTCCACTATCCTGTTCCAGCTATTTTGTTCCCGATCCCACTAGGTCATTCATACCATTCCCGTTTCCAGCGTTCAGTCAACCAACTTCAAACATCCCGCTCCGTTATATCGTTCCAACCATTTTCCTTTCCCCCGTTCTGCCAACCAACTTCAGGCATATACCTACTGTTTCCTCTATCCTGTTCCAGCAATCTCGTTGCCTATAATCTCGTTTCCCACTATCCCATTTCTACTATACTGTTCCTCCCATTCCTTCTATAAGATATCAACTATTATTTTCGATAGTTGAATCTGTTAAACTACCACTCTGATAACCTTCATCTAAATACAGGTTTCGTATATATTTTTAAGCTTCCCGCCAAAATTTCTGATCATTTATGGGACAATAGCTTATTTGTATACGTTTTCATATACAATTTAACCTTTTGCAAGTCTATCACTTACACAACATCACTGCACATGTCTGACAGTCACACAACATTAATGCGTATTTCTAACAGTCACACAATATCACTGCGCATGTCTATCACTCACGCATCATCACTGAGCATGTCTAACAGTCACACACCATTACTGCGCATGTCTAACAGTCACATAACATCACTGCGCATGTCTATCACTCACGTATCATCACTGCGCATGTCTAACAGTCACACATCATTACTGCGCATGTCTAACAGTCACATTACATCACTGCGCATGTCTAACACTCGTACATCATCACTGCCTATGTCTAACAGTCACATAACATCACTGCGCACATGTCTAACACTCGTATATCATCACTGCGTATGTCTTACAGTCAAACAACATCTCTGCAAATGTCTTACACTCACACAACATTATTGCGCATGTCTATTAGTTATATAACATCACTGCTCAAGTCTATCACTTTGCCAACATCACTACACATGTCAAGCATACATACAACCTAATAGCATACTCTATTGATTAAATTTCAACCTATTAAAAATTGACCTTAAACACTCAGATACCTATTCTCCCAAAGAATCTGTTATATTAATAACCATATAGCTTAGACGCTCGGGCTCAAAACCCTACCACAGTTTTTTTTCTTGCTAACTACCACAACCACCAACAGATGGCGTGCACGCCTGCGACACACGCAACACACCAACGCTGCAAGATGGCACCGCAGCCAACACTCCCCTATGTAACCTGTCAAGCAAACCCCGCGAACCTCTAACATTACCTAAGTCGCGGCCCCCCGACTACCGTCACTCTTCCAACATAATCTAAATCGCGGCCCCCGACTACCATCACTCTTCTAGCATAACCTAAATCGCGGCCCCCCTTCGTTGACAGCCATCACTAACATAACCTAAATCGCGGCCCCCTCCCTCGACAGCTGTCACTAACATAACCTAAATCGCGGCCCCCCTTCAGCCCCCACAGCTCCTAGTCGGAACGCCCCTTCAGCCCCCACAGCTCTAGTCGAGCCCCCCTCAGTCCGCTATAGTCCAAGAATGCGGCCCCCACGTTCGTGGAACAAATGACACCCTCAATTGAATTTCACCCCTGCCTAATGTCAAAACGGCCTTAAATATGATGAAAACACCCCTAAATTTGACATTTACACCCCAAAATGACACTAATTACGCCGTTTCTCGCCTCTAAACCACAAAATCAGGCTCGCTCACGTTGGCGATTTCAAGGTCATCTGGGTAAATTTTCGCTAATTTTAACCTTAGAATCTCTTATGGGAAATTACATGTATTTTTGGTCGATTTTGGTCCAGAAGCCCCATAGCTTATATACTAATACGCAAAAGAGTTCGGTACTTGAGGTGTTTAATTGCTAATTGACGGTGTTATCTAAAAATAAAAAAAAATTGAATAAACGACCAAAATTTTCCGTTAATAACAGTTATTGCCCCATCTATTCCATTATAGCTGAACTAGCGCCATTAAACTTTTCACCGCTAGAGGACAAAATTATTTCATATATTTTCTAATAATTCAAATCAAGGCTTTTTATAAATTCTAAATTTTTATTGACGTTTTGAACTCTCGAAGTGTATTTGTATTTTTAATTTATTCAATAATGAATGGAATGAAAATTTTTATATTTTTTTAGTCAGGAACAGAAGGTTATTTGATTTTTCTTACTGAATATGCCTAAGTGTCGTACATGTACATTAACTGGAACCGTAAGACAACAAAATTGAAATTATTATCCTTTGCGAAATAAATTTTTTACTTAATTATAATGGTAGTGAACTATTTTGTATAAATCCATAAAAAAGTGTATAATAGTAGCCTAATTTGGGTGGCTTCAAAAACGTTAGATGCTAACGTATTAAAATATGGCTTAGAATACATATCGTAAACTAAATGATATAACTATTGCAGATAGGAACCCTCTGAAAATGAAAATAAATCTAGTCAATTGCATGAAGAGAAGAATTTGCAACATTTGCCATCCAACTTTAAGGTACAAAAGTTTAAAAACACTTTTTCAACTTCTCTTAGACAATTCCTACCCATACAAACTCTTAAGTAAACTGATTTTTCAAAATTCTCAATTGGCCATTATCGACGGATGGCGACCAAGAACCCCTACACCCACAACAAATAGTTCGAATGTCACCAGCATTCAGGTGAACTATGTCTCAATTCCATACATAAATACTATCTCCCACAGAATACAACAGGTTTTTAAATCGGAACGTAACATCATGTTTGCCCACAAACCTCTCAAAACAGTTGGTCACATTTTCAGTAAGGTCAAAGATAGGACACCAAAACTTTTAAAGACCAATGTAGTATACAAGGTGGATTGTAAAGACTGTCAGTCCAGTTACATAGGCCAAACTTCAAGAAACCTCAAAAGCAGGTTAACAACACATAAAAGTGATATACGCCTCAACAAGTGTAGCTGTGCTCTGGCCGAACATTGTTTGAAGAATAACCACTCCCCTGACTTTGACAACCCAGGGGTTTTAGCTTGTGAATCCAATACCTCCAAAAGACAGTTTCTGGAGATGGTTTGCATACATCGACACAACAATAATATTAATAGAAAAACAGACACAAAAAACCTAAAAACTATATACTGCAAATTACTTGAGTTGGACAAAAATCATAAACGTTAACTGTAACTTAACAAGTATTATCTCCCCCTGTTTTTTGGGAAATATATGTTTGTATATATGTACATGTGTATGTATATATATTTTATATTACGATTTTCAAAATTCACTTTTTAAAAACAATTTATTTAATTAAATACAAAAATAATAATAACAACTTTCAACTATAAGAATATAAGTCAACTAATCATCTAACGACTGAAGGTCCTACACTAGTATTTATAACATTACAAAATGATGAGTCGACACGCGTGTTACACAAAGACAATTTAAGCGTGTCGTTTCAAAATGGATGGTCATCAGTTTTTATGTGAACTGAAAAATAAGAAGTGTACAGTTTTGGTTACCAAGTATAAATGAAAAAAAAAGTCGAAAGTGATAAAAATTACTAACAAGTATCATATTACAATGTGGGAATAATGACAGTATTTGACCTTATAATTAGAAGTTAATTTAATATAAAGTCTGTTTAAATACTTATATAACAACTCCATTTATCCTGAAAAAGTTGATGGTGTGCTTCAACTTTTCAAACCATTTTTGTGAGTTCTGTATATTCGATGGGTTCCTGGAGTCGAATACTTGGACGTCGTCTGGGAAGGAATCTGAAGTTTCTGACTTGACTACGTGGCATTGGTGGAGGTGACGGTGGATCGTCGCCGTTTGTTGTTATGGCCAACAATCTGGATTGTCTTCTTGGTTTGCATTTATAGAAAATGTAGATAAGGATTAGTAAAACGATTAATGTAATTGATAAAATTGTGAACCATGGCATGTGTTTTTTAATAAACGGTTGGTTTATTAATTTGTCTAGCTCTTCTGAATATTGGTTCAACTTATGTTGAGCTATGTTGAGGTCGTCTGCATCAATCTTGTTTAGTCTTAGTGGCTTTAGATATGGGACATAGTTTTTCGGTGGTATAGATTTGCAGCAGTTGTACGGTATTTGAATTGGATGACTCTTGTAGGTAATATTTTGGAAATTGTCAATCAGTTTGCTTGAATGAATTCGAGTGTTGCCAATGAATGCGTTACAATCGGCCTGCAAATTTAGGACTGAGTTTGTTGTAATTGTTAGTGTTACAACGCTGTTTCCACTGCACTTTATGGTGATAGGTAAAAGGTCAGAAACAGTAATTAGTCAAAAGTTTGAGCTAATCTTATATACATTGTAGTCCTTGGCGTAGAATATGGAAGTCTGACAAACCTTTGGAAGGAAGGTGGACTGCTTCAACAGCTGGGCCTCACAAGTTGAATCGCTATCTATAGGATACGGGAGAACGTCTGAACATATCCATTGAACTTGACTTAAGGACTTGCAGTTGTCCAAGTTCCGAAATGTAGTATACAATAGTGAATCATCGTTTTTCGCAATATATGTGGTTGTGGTTGGTAAAATGTGATGAAACCCTGTTCGGTCGTCAAGTATCGGAATTGGATATAAACGAAAAAGGGTAAAAGTTTCAGGGTTTACTAAGGGGATTCTTAATACAAAAATTATTTTCGTGTCTAATTGAAATGCTTCCAATTCGATGATGTCGATATATTGTGCAATATTATGGGCATTAATAGATAAGGGCAAATTGTTTTTGTGCAAAGAGTGAGAGATAATTTGAAGTGAGTCGACCAAATCTGCCGGTGTAATGACTGAACTATGTAACATTTTAATGCGAGCGAAAGATATTGCCGATTATACATCATTAAGGGCATCTTGAATAAAGACATAGCTTTCCATTAATGATTCACATAAATCTAGAGTTTTGACAAGTGTCTCAAAGAACTGAAGGTCGTCTGAAATAAAAGCAATGGCTTGCCTGATTTGATTAATATTCTTATTAAATGTTTCTTCGTCTATTTGTAGTTTACGAACCGTTGAATTAAAATTTTTGATTACGGAAGTCGTAACAGAGATTTGGTTCTTCAGGAGATTTTCGATTTGTTGTTCGTCATGAGTAATCTTGTTGATACAATCATTAAAATATTGACCATCGTTTGCGTCCAGTGTGCCAGTTATTGATTTCCAAATTGTTCCTAATCCATTAATAAGTCCGCGTTTCTGTCGGTTTAAGTGAATTTTCGTGTCCGCGAATATTTCTTGATATTTCAAGTTTACTGTGTCTGATATTTGTTTGAGAAGGCTGACGTGTGTTTGTACTTGTGGTTTGAATGAACTAAATAGAGTAGTTAAGTTTGAATTGATAGTGTCAACTAAAGTGTTTAGTATTTTGTCATTATTGGAAATTGCGTCACCGAATGGGTGGAGATCTTTGTAGACAAGCAATGTCCACTTGTCATTCGAAATTTTGATGCTTCCTTCTTCATGAAAGAAGAGTCCTACGGTGTTGTTTATAGGTGTTATCGTACATTGAGATGTTTCGATTGTGAAGAGTCCGAGGAGTCTGAAAAGAAGTAATTTTCACTCAAAATACGGTTTCAATCTGTCAAAATTTGCTTTTGTAGATTGATTTGTCTCGGGATTTAGTAAGACTGCAGAATTTTGAAAGAGTTCAGTTATTTGGAAAGGACCATTAAATTTATTTTGTGATTTACTAGAAATTTGCGATTCTTTCAAATATACTTTATCGCCTATGTTATAATTTGGTCGGTTTTCAGGTACGTGTTGGTCGAATCGAGTTTTTGCCTTTTCTTTTTGTTGTTCAGTTTTTGAACGCGCTAGTTTGAAAAAGTACTCCATACGATTGTTGAGATCTCTTACGTATTTGGAAATGAGGCTCTGTTGGTTATAAAGCGTTTCCGGGGGTCTACTAGACGTGTGGCCAAAAATAAGCTCGTAGGGTGTAAAGCCATGAGTTTTATTTTTGGTGTTGTTATAAGTAATTATTGCGTATGGCAAAACGTTAAACGGATGTTCGTCTGGGTTTTCGGCTATATTTGCTCTGATCATTTTCGATAATGTTGAGTGGAATCGTTCAAGGGAACCGTTGGATTGTGGGTGACCCACACTTGAGAATGTAAGTTTTATGTTGTAAAGCTCACAGAGGTCTTTCATTAGAACATTATCAAATTCACGGCCGCAGTCACAATGAATTCGCAACGGGGTGCCGTAATGTTGGAAATAAAGGATAAGCGTGTTAACGACGGTTTTTGCTGTTTTATCCTTTATTGGATATGCCTGTGTGAATTTTGTTAGCTCGTCTCTAACTGTCAGAGCGTAATTTCTTTCTTTGAATCTAACGTATTTCAGAAGATGTTGTATATCCAGAAGTACCTAAACAGAATCTTAGAACAATACCTATCAAAGGTCGTAAGTAACAATCAACAATTGTATTTCCATAATATCCAGAGAGAACTAAAGCGATGTATGGACTAATCCGACCTAACTTACCACCGCACTCCCAACCATCCCAACGCACTAATGCTAAATGGTCATTCCCTACCTATGATACCTTATTTGAAAGATCTTAAAAATGTTCAGTGCTACCCTACAAAGCTACTTTTGTATTTGTTAGTTAACTACGGAAAATTTAATAAGAATGAATATTTTATTACCAATTACTTTATGTAAGTCTACGACTAAAGATGTATTTCCATCAAAATCGATCTGCTTCTCTAATTCTTGAATTATTAGAAGTTTGTATCTAATTCGTCAACAAACATTTCAGTATTTAATTTCACTTTATAAATAACGAACCGATACTAGCATCTCCCAATATCAGTACAACCAATAATTTTCTTAGATTGCGGGTTCTAAACCCGTCTGAATATTAACGCATCCGTTTAAACAAAAAGTACACTCGTCACTAAAGTTCTTCAGTAATTTTGTCAGTTATAATTTCATAGTATTCAATTTTCTATTAGAGTCAATGTCGACAAGTTCGTGAAGGTTTTACATATGATAAGTTCATAAACGTGAATAAAGAAAATTCGGACTGAAGAAGAGTAATTAGAAAATAAAATCCAGCTTTTATCCATATATACAATACAGAAATACAGAACATAACCATATAAAAGACCAACAACATATATGCTTACAATGATCAAAGAAAGATGTTCTACTAGTTGCCAAAGCATATTTGTTTTTCTTTTTTATTATTGTTTGAATTTAAAAAAACGTTGTAAGGTAATAGACATTGATAATGCCAAGTGAGAACTTGGCGAAACGTCTACAAGATTGAAGCATAAGTCAAAATAACGAATGGATGAAAATAACATGCCAAAACCAGGCGCTATCAGTGTATAAGTTTTCGAACAATTGCAATATGAGGTTTATTATCCCCATGTGTCATGCATCGCCAGAGTTCTCCGCCCTATTTATTGACTGTCTCTCAATTACCCTATATTCCTATAATTTTACTTCACCCCATATTTCAAGTATTCCTTAAAATCAACTGCTCATGATCTGCCCTATATAACTTTTTTTCTCATTTTTGAATAATCTTCTATATTTCTATAACTATCTATAATTTTACTATACCCTTTTCTACAACCACCCTGTATATGCAACTGCAACTTTAATTATACTAATATCCTAAGAGCTTATGTTTATAAAACAAACTTTTGATCCACCCTGTATAACTATAAGTATACTCCATCTTATATTTTAACCATCCTGTATATGCCACTGCTTCTAATTTTTTTAAACTGTTCTGTATAGCTGCAGAATAATTTCTGACATTTCACTCTATAGTTCCTACTACAGAGATATCGTTTAAAACGCAATATTACGTATTCATAAATCAATACTTTAAAATAAGTCACATTTTCAAATAGAAGCAAACGTTTTTTTTGTCGCATCATACAATTCTCAAATCGGCTTCGCTACATCTGATAACGAAATGTCACTCGATGATAGAGTTTTGGTAGGCCCACGATTCTAGGATGAAATTTTTGATATTTTAAGAAGGTTTAGATAACATATATATTGCTAAAATGTACAAACAGGTTTGGATTAGATATGATCTAAGGGATTTGTAAAAAATAATTTGGAGATTTTGGGAGAAGAATATTTTTGGGGTATATAGTTTAAATACCATCGCTTATGGGACCGCAACTGTCTAATTCGGTTCGTTGTCTGCAGTAATTAGCATAAAAAATTAAGAAACAGTTTTACATAGACATGAAACAAGACATTAGCCAGATTCTGAGTCTTGGAATTTGTTTATTGTGTTAATGGGTATCCACGAAAACTGAGATACCCTTAGACGGAAATAGACCGTCAACTGGTGAGAGATTTTGATCCACCGTTTTCTCACTTCTACCTCGGAGTGTTATGGTTGAATACTATCATGTTTACCAAATTCTATGATGGAACTAGGCATCAAAAAACGATAGGCATGAATGTCGCATGATCTTCTAAGGAAACGTAACAATATATCACGATTTTCTCGCTTCTGCCAATTGAAGAAATTAAAGTTGATTCGAGAATAGTCCTGAGAAAACGTGGCAGAAAGTTTGCGAGGTGCCAAGTACAAACAAGGACTGGAAACTGTTGAGGACATTTTCAAGATTTTTCCGTTATTTTGTTTCTTCTGACTTTCTAATTATATAATGTTTATGATGAGTTGAACATAAGAGTCAAATAGGCATAGCGGTTTGTGGTGGTTGAAGTCACCAACATGCAAAGAAGCTTATGAAAATTTCAGTTATGCCATTTGGCATACGACTAAAAAACGTTATTCTAAAACCCTATAACAAACGGCATAAGTGTCGGGCATGGCTTTAATATTAAAAATAATTAATCTATATAAAAAATTACTTAGAAAAAAAATTGAAATGGACGCCCTTATGTGATTTTTATAACATTTTGCATATTTTAAGCCGCTATAACTAACGACATGTGAAACTTCAAAAGTCAAAGAAAAAACAACTGAAGGCACATCTCAATAGTGATCAAGTTATATTCATAAATCTTCAAATAATGTGACTAACTTAACAACAAAATATATTGATTAGAAAATGTGTCGAGAAGAAGTATGGTACCTTCGATCCCCCAATAACTGCAAGAACGGATTGGACCCCTATGAACCTGATACATATAAGGGCGAACTTTTTTTTATTAATTAATAATTCTATTTGCAAATCATTTTATTTTCAAACTATTTAAAAATACTCTCTTCGAGGTTTCATTATTTTGTACGCAAGACAATATATACGATATATATTGTTTCTGGTCGGGAACCTTCATCAGTTGCCCTTCCCACAATAGAATGTCCTCTCGAACACTTATTTATGTGTTTGATACATGGCAGTAAGACCGACATCTAGGATTTCTGGGGAAACTAGCACAGAGGTTCCGAATCTGGAGCCGTTCCGTATAATTGCCGTAACTCCTAGGACAGAATGTCACGATACAATTTTCAGGTACGTGTACAAAAGAATGACACCTCGAAGAGAGTATTCAATATCTCTGACAGGTAAAGTAACCTAAAAAATCCTAAATGTTAGTCTTACATCTCGCATCTACATATCCAAAAATAGTTGCGAAGTCATCCAGAAAATACTAACGTTGGTATGACCTTTACCTAAATCTTTATGCAGCTATTTTCTATTTACTAGCTATCGCCCAGTGGTCGAAATTCGACCAATTGTGTCAATATCTCTGGCAGGTTAAGTAACATGAAAATTTTATCATGACATTCTATCCTACGACTTTAGGGAGAACAGCAATTACACAGAACGGATCCAGATTCGGAACTTCTGTGTGATAGTTTCCTCAAAAATCCTAGATGTCGGTCTTACATCTCGCTTCTACAAATAAGTAACGAAATTCAAGTTTTTTTCAAATATAATTCATAGAACTTTATTTGTGTTCAAATTCGTAATTTTTAATTTAATATGACAACAATTCAACAATTCATATTTATTTTTTCTAACCCCCCTGTATAGCTATAATTGCACTCAATTCTCTAACATTTATTAAAATCCTCATTATAATAATTCCATCTCATTATATATTTCCACGACCCTGTATATGCAACTGCTCATGGACCACGCATAATATTTTTTAACATTTTTGAACCACCGGGTAAACCATTCTGTATATGCCACCGCCTATGACCCACCATATTTACTCTTTTTGTTTATGAAATTTTTAATTATCTTCTGTAACTATAATTCTACTCTGATCTATATTTCAATCATTATATATATGGAACTCTTCGTGGTCTACTCTATAAATCATTTCCTTTTCTAACATTTTTTATCACCATCCTGTATATCTATAATTCCTCTCACCCTATATTTCATCTTAACTATATATACAACTGCTTATGGGTTACATTTCCATTTCCGCCACCCTGTATATGCATCTATGTATAACATTTTTTGCACCACCCTGTATAATTGTAATTCTACTGCACCTTCTATTCCAAGAACCCTGTAAATTCAACGGCTAATGGGCTTCCCTATATAATTATTGTATTAGTTATAATTGCACTCTTCTCTATATTTTAAACACTCTATATAGGCTTATGTGCCACCCACGAAAATAAAGATTTCTAACATATCTGGACTCGCTCTGTATAATTATAATATACAACGATTACTTTACCCACTAAACAATAACAACGCTTGCATGCCACTTCCAGAAGTACATGCTCTAAGTATATAACAGCATTGGTCTGTCTATATATAATTACTCAATGTTTTGAGTCTGGCGGCGGCGGCACATTCAGTTGTTTGGCATTGACATTATTGGCGTAAATAATGAATTTTTATTATATTTTATTTAATGAATGAACCAATATTATAAATTAAGATTAGCATTCTGCACTGAAGGTCGTCAGTAGCTACTAAACAAAACAAAAATGAAGAAAATCGGTTGAGAAACGGAGGAGAAAATGGTACCTAATCGTTTTGTCTTTGGCTATTTATATATAGATAATGTCTAAAAGTTGCATTAACTCTCATTAGTTTTTATTTTGCTGCCAAATAAATAGAAGCTGAAAACTTATACTAATGCCTATGCATTCCGTCAAAATTATGACATATTTCATCTCGTTACATCTCAAAAAACTACCTATATTTTTTGTTTCTTTGTATTCACATTGAAAAGGTTTTGTTTTACTAAGAAAATAGCTAGGCGAAAGCTATACGACCTAATTAAAATTATAATAGATTTGCAAAAGTTCTTAATTTCCGACAACTGAACTAGTTTTTGGGGTATTCGCAAAAGACGAAAACTATTTTATACTAAATTGTTAATAACTTTTTCGGGACTTGAAATGTAATTTTAATGTAATGACACATTGATCGTAATTTTAGAGGAGAGAAAATCGAAGCAAAACATCTTTTTTCGGAAAATGGAAAATGAGTGTTTCCCATTTTAGCTACGCGGTTCTCTTGTAAATTTCTCCTCATTGTATTCAACAAAACACACATTTCAATCCCCTTGGAGGCTGAAGCGAGAAAATAATGTATATGTCACCATCTATGAACAGTTCTTATAGCAATCATTATGTTTGTGATTCTAGTAATAAGTATTATTAGAATTGTTTTAGAATTCAGATGAGGATATTATCTATTTAATTGTCAAGAATAGGAGCAGTTGAATTTTTTGAAAGTAGCTCTGTAATGAATGATAGATGCACTTGTCAAAAAGGCTAAAATTTTGTTGCAGTCTGGACGCAAAATTTGGGATGGGATGGAGAAGCTCCTGAAAAAATTGGTATATGTTTGTATAAACATATGCAATCAAAAAATATTGTTATTAATCGTCAAATTATGTGTGAGTGAAATTCAATTACATTGCTTCCCTGATTCTTCTGAAAAGGCATATCGTGCTTCCGTTTATATAAAGTCTAGCAATATGCGTGGAAATCTGCTTATTATGTTCCACATCTCGGGTCACATCTCTCAAGGTACTCACGTTACCTAGATTTGAGCTTTGTGGGGATACTATTTCAACGAAAATATATACTGAAGTTATGCTGAAGGGTATGAATTTTATACTTAATAAGGTATTTTTCTGAACTGATTCAACGATTGTTTTAGCCTGGAGTCTGAACCATGTGGGTGGAAAACTTATATCTAAAATCGAGTTTCGGAGATACAACAGAAAACCCATGGCCATAATTTGAAGCACATAAACTCAGGGATTACCCGGGTTGACATTGTGTCAAAAGGATTATATCTCAACACACTTCAAGAGTGTAACAGATATTGTGGTAGGATCCTGATTTTTTGACAATTAATCCAGAGTGCTGAAATATGACGGGTATATCAATGAAGGGGTTCCAACAAAAGGACATTATTAAGAACACTTGCTTTTGAATTATTAAACAGAGTTTACTGTCTCAGGTTTAAGACAAATTGCTGCCCCTAATTCAAAGTTTAAAGTACCAAGCCTATTAATTGCGAGAAAAAAAACGCAAATCATTGAACATATTAACCAAAATGTCTCAACGACAAATATTCGGTGCATAAGAGATCTGAAAAACGGGAAAGTTCCAGAAGTAGTGAACTTTCGTTTATCCTTTAATTGACTAACTTGGCTTGATTAGGTAGAAGGTCACTTTGACAATGCAGTAAGGATGGGCGTTGAATTTTAAACTGTTTATTTCGCATCAACGGATAGACTAGTTTAGAGTCTACCGATAAAGTAGTCGACTCGTGAACGATATTTGTGCACCGTCGACCGTCGCCTCTCAACAACCATCGACTTTAAGGTCTTATCGTTTATCAACGAACCAGTCAACGCAACGAATGAACTAATCAAACCGACGACGCGGATTTTGTTGAACACTTGCTAACGAAAGACGGTCTTTAAATGAAGAAGGGACGTAGAATTTAAACGTTATTACAATGAGAATAAATATGTATTTATATTCCTATACTTAACCAAATGTTGTAATGTTCTAAAATCGGGATATATAATCAAACAAGAACAAGATTATCGACTACTAGAGTAAATTTCTATTAAAATGGATTCATAAATTAAATGTCAGTATGGATACTTTAAAATGTTAATATGCATAGTTTGTAAATACTTTTTCGATTAGCACGTGTCAATAGTAATATCTCAACTGTATAGTCTTTTTGCTGTTTGTTGTTTAACCATAAATATAGGAATGAACTGGTTTAATATGTGATGTCTACAAGTTCATTCGGGACGTTGTGTCGTCGACGGTCGAAACTAGTAGACCTTAAACTGTTTTATAAACTGGTCTACCGTCGACGATAAACAGTCTCATTTCATTGAGTGTAAAGCGTAAACGACCCATCACTATAATGCAGCTATTAATTATGGTTTGTTTAAAGGTTTCACAAATTGTGGAGTTGACTACAGAGGGGCTTTTGAAATAGAAAGCAGCATACTAGGAGAAAATAAAAGATTTAAGGCATATTTGTGCTGTTTATAATGCGATATTTTAGCGTATTTGAAAGCCGGGAATTAAACCTGCTAAACTGGATAGGTTAACTTTTAAAGAACTTGTTTTCTGAAGGATATTTATGACAGATTGTTCAATGTTTAAGTACTTTTTGCGAAATAAATATTTCCCAAAAAGTACTTAAACTTTGAAGAACTTGTAATATTAGTCACTCAGATAGAAGGATGCCTAAATTCAAAACCCTTAACTATATTATTGGAGATCCAAAAAAATAACTCCGTCGCATTTTCTAATTTGTAGTTCACTAGCTACTTTACTAGAGCATGATATAGATGTTCTTAAAAAGAGATTGTTAACTCGATATTACCTTGTCCCATTTTAGCAATGTGCTTTATAATATTTTGTAAACAATTAAAATAATTTCTCTTTTCTTGTCAAATACCCTATAGTAAATAAACAAATAACTTAGTAGAAAATATTACGAAGAACTCGCAAGAAAAAATTAAAACGTTAGAAGCCAAAGCGAATTTGAAAGCAACAAACAAGAAAAAACCGTGACATAAATAATTAGAAATTAAAAATTACCAAAAACAACTAACAAAGTAATTTACTCCTAGCAGGCAAAATGCACACTTTTTACTACTGCGAAAAATTGTGGTCTCGTAAATTTGTTAATCTCATGCGACATCTTAATCTAATTAGGGCAGAATCTGATGTTATTAACCGTATGGCAATATTAATTTAACTAGCAAGACTACCATATAACCTCAATACCAAATGTTTGCATACATAAAAATGTCAATTAATTCTTATGAGTAATCGCAATACTTTTTACTAGGAATTTGGTTGAGAATTGAGTTTTGTTTACAAAACTGAAAATTCAATTAGTACCTTATATATACCAGAAAGTGTTAATATATAGAAAATTAAACTAATTTCAGTGTAAACAGGGTATTACTAACATAACATTTTTTTATCGCATATAGGTCGCCAGACCTGATACATGTAAAACAAATGCTAGTGAATGCTTACCATTTTGAGCACATCTAAGTAACAATGTATGTAGGAACAAAATTCATTACTTTGAGGTGACGAGTGATATTTTCAGTTTATTTGTTGCTAAGATATGACCATTTGAAATGGAGAAATCTGGGTTTAACTATGGAATTCTTTCGTAAGGTAATTTAATGTAGACAGAAATGTTTGAATGTAAGGAAATGTAGGAACAATAGGAAAAGAAATCAAATGAAGATTTTAACCTATGTTCATATTATGTTCTTTAGATTACACATATGGTATCTCCATTTTATTATTTAACTTGCTTCATTCGTATATTTTTTTCAGGTAGTGGCGGCACCAGGATTGTAGTTAGTGGGGGCTTAACATCGTTTGGGGGGGGGGAGGGGCTTGACACAACTGAAGGGAGGTTTTAACAAAATAAACACTAAATGAGCATATAACTCAGTAAATTAATTTTGTAGGGGCTTAAGCCCCCCTAGCCCCCCTCGGATCTGCTTTGGTTGATAATTTGCACATTCTGTAATTTCGTTGGCCTAGAGGGAAAGTCCTTCCGCTCACACAATTGTATACACATTGGAGCTTGATAAAAAGGTCTGGAACCGGGATCCAATGCCAACCAAATCAAGGTTTTTTCAATTAACATCAAAAGTGTGCCACAATTCCGGGGTACATGGAAAAAATCAGGAAAATAGACATTTGCCCCTTACCAACCCGCACTGAAGAAACGTATTAAGGTATGCCTTATATCCCCTGTAAAAGCTCTAACAATATTCTTTGTCTTCTCAATCCTTCGAGCCAATTCATCCCACAAAAAGACCTTAAGCTCTTCATCTGCTCTGATCAGCTCTTCAGCTTCGCTTCATTAATACATTTCTTAACGAGTTTAGTTATTCAAAGGACAATTCTCTAGCCTTGATTTCCAGATAAAAACTGCCAAAAAAAGATGTTCTTCTTCTCAGTCCTTTGAGTTAGTAATTCTTCAGTCCTACACTTCTTCTTCTTCTTCATTTCAGTTAGTCAAAAGGAACATTTGTCCACCTATCTTCAATTCTCTTCAGTACAGTCCTTCAGTCCTCCACACAGATCTTAAACTATTCTTCTTCGTTTCCTCTCAAGACCTTAAGTTCTCCATTTCCACAACTCCTTGAGTAACTAGAAGCGTAAGCAAAAGGCTACGAGAATTAAGCGAACCGAACTGAAGAGGCAGATCTGATTCTGTCGAAACGTCATTTTACCATCGATACCGGCAGTGATCAGTTATAAACTACACGGATGAATTCCCGGAAACCACCTAACATGTTTAGTGCCAAGAAAACTTAAAAACAAATATATATATATATATATATATATATATATATATATATATATATATATATATGTGTGTGTGTATGTGTGTTATATAGGAATTTAATACACTCTTTAAAATAATAAATTCTAATATTATATTGTATAACATTGTAATTCATAACACCTTTTTTTCGCATAATGTAATATTATACTTTTCTTTCAACTTGTCACGTACTATATCTCATTTCATATTTTAATCTTTCATATTAAATTACTTTCGTCTCGTATAGATAAAATATGCTCATCTGCTGTTTTGACTTCACAGAATTTCTGTCCTTCTCATTGTTTAAGTTTATATAGAGTCAGCACATTATTTATTATAAATTGTTATTCAAGACCTTCAGTCCAGCAGATGATTTCCTTTACTCCTAGTGTTAATATTATTGTACTCAAGTATTAAAGTTTGTTAATTAATAAATAATTTTTTTTTAAAAAAGTCATTTTGAAAAGAAGTGATATAAAATATATATACAGGGTGTAAATAGTTTGAGTGCATATATTTTAGGTGGAGGTAGTATACACCAAATTAAACAAAAAACTCTTATACCACTATGGTCAGTAGGCCTTAATAACCAAGAAAATCCCTAAAACATATTAAGTAAATTATTGTCAATCCGGCAACGTCGCTCGCGTTCGAAGAAGATTCACTCTTAGCGCGAATAATAAAGGGATGACTACGCCGACAAAAAAGTAAACACCTGTATTTTTGTATTGACTGATGATATTGACCTTAATATTAAATAAAAATATATGAAATATTTTGTTGAAAATATTTACGTTTTTAATACAAGGTATTGCAATTAGAATTTGTATTTGGCGGTTTCTTTTATGCAATTATACAAAGGTGGGTAAATATGATATTCAACTCAAGAGTTGTAGTTTTTTACCAGTTAAATTATTCGAAGAGTCATTATTTCTGATTTAATTAATATTATTTATATTAGACAAGTAAATATGTAATCCTACTTACCGAATTTATTATAATGATAGAACTGAGTTGAAACAACGGATTATTCACAGCAATTGTTCAAAATGCTCACCATTACTATCGACACAAGCACGACACCGTTTAATCCAATTTTCAGGTATGCGAGAAAAAAATCCTGGAATATTTCGGATTTCATCAGCAGCGTCAAAAATGCGTTGTCTAAGGTCATTCTCGTCAATAATTGGAGTCGTGTAAACCTTACTTTTCATGTGTCCCCATAAGTAGAAATCTTGCTGGCCAACGTATATGTCCGTTTCGACCAATCCAACGACGGGGAAATGTTCTATTTAAGAAGTCGACAACTAGATGACTTGCGTGTGCAGGTGCTCCGTCATGTAAGTACCACATATTGGAACGTGTTTGTAGGTTCACTTCATCTAACAAATCTGGTAGCGTGTTGTTCAAAAAATAAAGGTAATTCTCACCTGTCAAACGTGCAGGCAGTATAAATAGCCCAACCAAGTATTCACCAACTATTCCAGCCCACACGTTAACTGAGAATTGGTGTTGAAATACTGACTGGCGTATTTCGTGCGGATTTAACTCAGACCA
Source organism: Octodonta nipae (assembly GCA_034190945.1). Lineage (NCBI taxonomy): Eukaryota > Metazoa > Arthropoda > Insecta > Coleoptera > Chrysomelidae > Octodonta > Octodonta nipae. The sequence goes on along the minus strand of CM067217.1, from coordinate 79,705,368 downwards.
CGAATGCGTATTATGAAAATTTATTATACCATTCCAATTAAAACTTGCTTCATCTGTTGTTAAAATATTGTTCACAAAATTAGGAAATTGTCGATATTATCTGAGGAACCAACGACAGAAATTGAGTCTTGGTTGAAAATCATCAATTGAAAGCCCTTGAACCCGCTGCATGTGATATGGATAGAGCAATTGTTCCCCTAATGTTCTATGAACAACAGTGTGAGAAATTTACAGCTCACTTCCAATACTCCGTGTGCTACGATATGGGTTGATGTCGATAAGGTCTAGTATTTGATCCTCAGCAGCTAAGATACGATTATGTCGCTGTGGTCCGCGATTGTTTATTTGTGGTATTACACTACCTGTTTTCAGAAGCCTCTGCGAAACAGCTACGAATGTGCTAGCATTGGGCTGGCGTCTGTTTGGAAACCTTTCCCTGTATAACATTCTTGCTATTCTGCAATTACGTCTGCTTTCCCCATAAATTAAGACCATGTCATGTCTTTCCCTAATTGTATAATCGGGCATTATTTATCACAAATAAATACTGTCGCACTATTCTTGATTTTCGAACTTACACACTAATCACAACCGATTTTATTTATTTAAAAAATATATTAAATGGAAAGCAAACCACGAAGTCTACATCAAATAGATATAATTCAAATCACTTTACCGTTTATCTATTCTTATTTACAAGAATCGATATCGCAAATAAAAATCGTAACTCTCAGTCGTCGTTAAAGTAAAATGCCACGTTGCCATATCTATTCGGAGAAACTTACACTAGATTATAAAAGCATATTTCGAGTTTAAATAATCAATTTTCATTTTTAATGTGGCTATTAAAGATGTATAAGCTATTGAGTATTTACATATTTATATTTACCGACATTTTGAAATCGAAATTATTGTATTATTCACTGTAGCAAGGGCTACATAAACTCTAACTTTATGTGTCCTTTTTGGCAAAACTATAGTTTATTTTAGAAAATGTTATAAAGCTTTTTGATTTGTTTTTGCCTGAAGTATTGTTCTTCAAAATCTTTGCACTCAAACCGTTTACACCCTGTATATATATATATATATATATATATATATATATATATATATATATATATATGTTGTCTTGATTTGGGGAGGATATTATTATTATTATTATTATTATATTTTTTATTTCTTTACAATGATTATTACTTATTTATTATTTCATATGGTTTTATTGTATATAATCTTCAAATGGTTTATATTTTTGAACATGTTAAAACTGGGCGATATCAAATGAAATTGTGTATAAGGGCGATATTAAATGTGTGTGGGTTCATAAGGGCTCTATACTATATTGAATTTTACTTTTACATCTGGCTATTTATTTTTCATAAGGCAGATCATTTCAAAAGTTAAATCAAATCAATGTACTGATCAATAACATAATATTGTATTTAATTTGTTGTTTTATCATTAGGCTGAAGCTGCTCTTCCGTAAGAAATTTTTTTATATTACCTGTTTTGAGTAGTTCTTATTTTTTTAAAGATTCTCATTTTGATTATCAATTTATTCATATTTGAAATTTTAAAACACAACACTATAAACATATTTTATTTTCAATCATACTAACATCTATTTTAAAATTTTCAATCAGTACTATTAATTTACTTATCTGCTTATTTAATTTGAGAATTCTCTTTACTTTTAATGTTTATAAAACCTAATTTAATTTCCTTAATTAAATACTATTATTATCAACATTCGTTTCATAAAACAACAATGACTACTGATAACTTTAAACATTTACCTTATTATCAATTATGGTTTGTGTCCTTTAATCACAATATTCTTTTCCGTTTAATTCATTCCTTATTCCTTTTCCAGTATTTAATTGATTATAATTTTAGTTGAAATCTCCATTTTTATTAACCATTTTACTTTTATTTTTATTTTATTTTACCAGTTTTCAGTTACTTTCCTTTTTATTTATTTGGAAATGTATCTGAATTTCCACTTGACGTTTGATAGAGATATACACTCGTACCCAAAATAGTCGTTTAAACTGATGCAAGTTAACTTCTACACCACTGTAAAAATGCATAGTACTGCAGCTATAAACTAACATTGTATTGTTATTATATTAATATTACAACACACACATACTTAATAATTTGTTTATCAATACAAATATTAACCAACTTTTGCGAAAAACTGTATTTTAAACAAATAGTAAAAGTGTAGAAAAATTATACTTGTTCTGGAAAAAACTGTTTAGCAACTTTTAGAAGATAATGTAGTTTTCCTGGTGTCCCATTTCTTACTATTATATAAATTGAGCACGCTTTCTGTTTAATGAGTATAATTTTTGTTAATCTGGTTTCGATGAGAATTTAATAACACTTTTATATACAAGATCAGAAACTGCTCTTGTGTTTTCTTCTAGGCGTTGCCTTCATTTGCGTGAAAAAACAGAAACGATAGGCCATATTGGAATACTCTATGAAAATTTCTTTAAGGTTGGATTATCACACAACGGAACCACTAGGAACTATCATGAAGTAAATGATTAAATATAATTCTACATTTTTCTATTTACATTTTGGTTTATTGCATTTTTTTTTGTTTAAATAACTTGCCTTCATTTGTTAATGTTAATCCAACTTAGACACTTGCATGAACCACATTTTTTAAGTTATCAGTGAATAAAAACTTTAGTGTCTTAAGATCTGATTTTCCGTTGCTGAATAGGTTTACTTGCAGATCTGTTGTATTTCCAAAAACGATTCATCATAATCAAGCTATAGTGTATCTACTAGGATGCCCAACATCGTATAGACCATTTGGAAATGTTGGACTCAAACTTCCACCGTTTGTCTGAATGGAACTCCAATAGGACACTAAACCTGCTGAATAACTGTTCTACCATAACAGTTGACACCATCGTTGCTTGCTAATCGGATATGACATATACTGCAAGCCATTTATTAAAATAATCTATAGCGACCAAGTCTCTGATGTTTTGCAAAGTAATATAGTAGGCGAATTTTATCGAGTATTATATACTTTGGTCAGTACTTTTTCTTTGGAACTACCAGTTGGACTTGGTATCTCTATCACCACTGCTTTCCCGAATTCCCTTCAACATTCCATTAAGTGCCTTTAAAGAGTCCCATTGGGTCCACAATGACTTTAGGAGACTCAAGTTGCTAGCTACCTCGTCCCATCGTATCCTGAGTCATCTTAAGTGAAAGGATTGGTTCAATATCTGTTCAGCTATTTGTTCTTGTATTGTATTGTATTGTTCTGTTGTCCAGTCTCCATTCACCTGCCCACGAATATATCGGATGGGTACTGTCCTTGGGACTGGGGGTAGATTACTTAATGTTTGGCCCCTTATACGGATAATCCAGTCAATAAAGATTTTTAAGAATCGTAAAATTCAACAGCAAACCATTTATGCGATCACATAAGTAATGGTTCATAGGCGATCACTGACCTGATTTTTAGAAGGAATTAGAAAACTGTCATAATGTGTTCCCAGATCGGACGATTTTCTGTTGAGAAAATCAGGAAAAACCGATAAAAAATGACTTTTTTAAGTTATAACCTTGTTGTAATCAAATTGCAAAGTTAATTTTCCGCATAGTGATAGACTACAATGTTGGAATTAATGAACCTCAAGATACTTTTGGGAATAAGTAGTTTTTGCAGAATTGTAATTAATACAATTATGATAGATATTTTGACAAGTGTAGGATATTAACTATGTCTGATAGGGATACAGCATAAACATTTTAAAAGTTCATAACATGTACTTCAAATTGTATATCTAGGATTTTTCATTTAATACTTTACAAATAGCTTAAAATATTTGTAAATATTGCATTTTTCGTTGGAGTTGGTACCAAATATGTAGAATAGGATAAGTGGAAGTTATTATGATTTATCAAGCATTTTATCTAGGTACTCAAATATGAAATAAATATATTTATTTTTAAAATATTCCGTTTGAATTTGTATATTGAACGAAAAATATTGTTCAGTGAAAAAATATTATAATTGTTGATTTAAAAAAAGTACGTCAATACATACATCTAATCATTACAAAATATTTGCTCTCGATTATTTACGAAAGCGTATCAACATTTACTAAATTAAACGGTATTTCGATTTAAAAAACCTTATTTGTAATCCTCCATACCTGCGTTATTTGTTAATAAACAGGCTAAAAAATTTAATAGTCAAGTTTTTTGTAATACTCGACTGTAACCTAAAGAATAAACAAGACGATTACGGCTAAGGACAGACCGGCGGGATTTCACGCTGATTTTTTTTTTTCGAGTTCTCACATACTATGCCACACCAGCAGTTTTTCACGCGCTTGAACTCCAGCTTTACACTGGCCTAGGGATATTCCTAAAACATCGATGCATCGAATCTATTCGATGTTTACCATACGATACATCGGATTGATTCGATGTTTTGACAAAGATATTTTTCATTCGATGCATCGATGTTTTTAAAAAAACATCGAATCAATGAAAAAAAAAACTAACCGTCTGACTAATAATGAAATAGAACATTAAAAATATATTTTTTATTAGTTCATTTATTCAATATTAAATTTTTATTGTTTAAATAATTGTAATGAACACTGGGTAACATCTGTGAGCAGTGAACAGCTATTGGACCTAAGGCACTAAAAGTATGATTATTCTTGTCAGCCATTATGGGTCCAGCTGCCACTGCTACTCCATGTTTACAAGTAAAAGTAGGAATGTTTTATCATAGAAAACATGCAGTGAATGAAGCAGTAAACCTATGATAGAGATCTTATATAAGATTGTAGTAAAACTACTTTTTTCCTGAATAAATTAGTGTTTTTTAAATGAATGTCACATATTAAGAATCACGGTAAATTTTTCTACAGAGGAAAAAAACACTCTTTTTATGTGCGAACTTTATGAAACAAAAACAATCAGATTAAAAAATATCTGTATATCCCACGGATAATCCTAGAAGTGCGAAACGGGTTCAACATATGGGACGGGAAGGAAATTGGTTATCAAGCATAGATAAGAGATTTATATATGTATGCCTACCTAATCCCGTTTTGAAAAATATTTTGTTATCATCTCCCAAAAATTGAACAACTATTCATATTATATTTTTTCTTGTTTGTTTTGCTTATTAAATTGTACATTATTTTCTGTAAGTATTATTCCAAAATTCTACACCCGGGAATTAATTCGGAAAATAATACTTTAAAGAAAGAACCTTAAATTTTTAGGTTTGAAATTCAGTTTGAATGGGAAAGCTTTGTAAAATAACATTTTTGAGTCCGAGAAACAGTTCTGCTAGTGTCAAATGTGTTAATAATCAATCGCCTAATACAAGCCTTCCTGCGTACTCAACAACTTAAATCCAAGCCTTTTTCGAAGCTTGCTAATTTTTTCAGGTTTCAGTGTTTATCAACGAATTATTAATTAATCCTTAAAGGGGAGCCAAAATGCATTCATTGTAAATAGGTACAAGACAAAAAAGTGATAGATGAACCCAAAATGACTGACAAGAATGCGTATGATTCTTGTTACCATTCGACGGCTCTGCGATTCTACAGATGACGACAGTCTTATGAAAATTAACGTAATTTAATGAAAATTAACCAGTGATTTAAACTTTAATTTTAAATTAATAGTAATGTTTTTTAGTAATTGTATTTGTAAAATAATATTATTTGTATATTTTAGTTCACTTAAGAAGCTACATAATATATGGAACTAATACAATTGAATTTCGAACCAATACTTAAAAAATTAAATACATTATTGCAGCTATTATAGCACTACACTTTTGATACACTGACTCTATGTTCACATTACAAAAGCCAAACTTAACGAATTTAAGTAATTGGAAATGACGAATATCAAATTATTGCAGAAAGTATTCGATGTTGAAAAAACATCGATGTTTTTTAGCGATGTATCGAAAACCATCGATGCAGGGTTCCGATGATTAACATCGAATAAAAACATCGATGTTTTTTCTTGATGGACACCCCTAAACTGGCCACATACGCCCGTTGCAGTCATTCGCGTGCCTTCTGTTTGGTCGAGCTCCATAACGAAATAGCGTGAAATAACACAGAAAAATGAAACCGATCCTATCGTTCGGCGGCTGACCTTAAAGATGCGCACGACACTGAACGGTTGGGTGGAAATTCACGCCGCGTCTGGCCTCGCCGATTTGAAAAAGTACGGCCTTGTGTTTGCGTTTTCTCCTGCCCAGTCTGGCCTTAGCCTACCGGTGATAATATTAGAAGTGCTCCAGTGTTATTTTTTGCCTGTGTTTTGCGAAACGGATGTCAGAGGAGGATTTCCATTAAATTTCACCTGAACTCTTTAACTTGATAAACAGTGCAGCGATAACTAAATAATTGTTGGCGCCTAATAGAGAGCAACCAGCCAGATGGCAAGTCAATTTACCCTCTGATAGCTTGGCTGTCAAGTGTCATCGTCTCTCTCTCTCTACGTGTCCCGTACTTGTGCATATAATGTACGGTGTAAGATATGAACACCGTCATATAATGCAATATTCACAAGGGTATTAAACTACTTTTACGATACTCTCTTCGAGGTGTCATTCCTTTGTACGCAAAGCAATATATATTATATATAAATAAAATATATATTGTTTCTGGTCGGGAACCTTCATTAGTTGCGCTTCCCACAATTGAATGTCCTCTCGAACATTTCTTTATGCATTTGATGCATTTCGTTAAATTTGAAGACGTGAGATGTAAAACCGACATCAAGGATTTTCAAGAGAATCAGTACACAGAGGTTCCGAATCTGGAGCCGTTCCGTGTTATTGCTGTTCTCCCTTAGCTCCTAGGACAGAATGTCACGATAAAATTTTCAGGTTACTTCACCTGTCAGAGATATTGAATACTCTCTTCGAGGTGTCATTCCTTTGTACGCAAGACAATATATATTATATATAAAAAAAATATATATTGTTTCTGGTCGGGAACCTTCATCAGTTGCGCTTCCCACAATTGAATGTCCTCTCGAACAAGCGCAACTGATGAAGGTTCCCGACCAGAAACAATATGTATTATATTTATATATAATATATATTGTCTTGCGTACAAAGGAATGACACCTCAAAGTGAGTATTCAATATCTCTGACAGGTGAAGTAACCTGAAAATTAATCGTGACATTCTGTCCTAGGAGCTAAGGGAGAACAGCAATTACATGGAACGGCTCCATATTCGGAACCTCTGTGTACTGATTCTCTTGAAAATCCTAGATGTCGGTCTTACATCTCGCGTCTTCAAATTTAACGAAATGCATCAAATGCATAAAGAAATGTTCGAGAGGACATTCAATTGTGGGAAGCGCAACTGATGAAGGTTCCCGACTAGAAACAATATGTATTATATTTATATATAATATATATTGTCTCGCGTACAAAGGAATGACACCTCGAAGAGAGTATTATTCAATATCTCTGACAGGTGAAGTAACCTGAAAATTGTATCGTGACATTCTGTCCTAGGAGCTAAGGGAGAACAGCAATTACACGGAACGGCTCCAGATTCGGAACCTCTGTGTACTGATTCTCTTGAAAATCCTAGATGTCGGTCTTATATCTCGCGTCTTCATACTTTTACGATATTTTTACAAAAATGTAATATAGATAAATTGAAATGCATTATACGAATTTTTAAAGATTCCAAGGGACATCCCAATAAAAAAACCTGGTTAGTCCAATTGTTTAAATTGCAATTGTGAAAAAATTATTTGTCACAGTGCCCGTCTTGTGAATAGTTAATCGTAACAGCAGAAACTGTTATTTTGAAGAAGATTAATTTCCGATTTTTCAATACAAAAAGGTTAGGAGTTTTTGTAAATAAGTGGTTTTTACCTGTTTTTCCTGCATTTCTCGAAAATACTCCTATCAGGACGCTGGTTTTTAGATTTTCCAATTTTTAATTTATTATAATTATTGGAATCCTATGTAGAATAGATTCAATAATTGAATAATAAGTTAAACTTGTATACCTTTCCCAAAGCTAAATTCAATATTACTACAATATAGCTTACAGAATAATATAGATCGATAGTTTTAATATTTGTTTCCTGTAGTTGTTTGAAAATCGGCAACATATCTGGTTAATGTTTATGTGAATTATAAAAATCATTTAAATAGATACCACATAATAATATATTATAGGAATACTCTATATAGTTCAAAGAATATTAGACTATTCAGTAATAAAAACTTAAGTTGATTGTAAGCATAAAAGCACAAGGGAGGATAAACACTAGTCTTTACACCCAAGGTTTCACGCCCAGGAAAGCACATTCATTTTGTAGATGCTAGCATAAATTATGTTGTGGTTATTATTGTCGGTGAATTCTCAACTTAGTAAGTCATTAACAACGAAATTCAGAGATGCATGCAAACAGAAGCAACATATATATTAGACCAGCTTTAAGGCTTCCAGTTTCTCCGCCGAGCGTCAACAAAGAAAAGTAGTTATGGGAAACAAAGATCATTCGATAGAGCGTCAGAACAGAAAACACTTATTCAGTAACTCCAGAAACGTTGTATTTACGCCGTGTGACAACTTGAGCGAGGATATGGCAGGTTTGCGAAGGGCTTGCTCAGGGATTAATATACCTTAAGCAATAGACTCAACAAGTTGTTAATTAAAATAATTACCGTATTCATATAAAGAAGACCATTTGTCTGGGTACCACCCCGGATAGCCAACTCACTTTTTTTACCAAAATATTGGATGCGTGAGTATTTATTAATAAATATCCAAAACTAGGAACGCCACTTTGTCACTATTTACAGTTACGCGCTTTTAAAAGATTTGTCTGAAGACACATAAAGCACAACACAAACACTTTTGCGTTATTATTGAATTATTGTACGTACAGACGAACACCTTTAGAATAGTAGCCTATTATTGAGTTTATCAGATTGTTTACTCTTTTTATAACCGTCTTATTTTATTTAAACATGTATTAATTGTAGTTGAGACATTGCCTTATCAGCGTACTAATTATAAAAGTGTTCTTGTTTTCGAAAAAATTAAATCAGTGTTATTATATAAACATGTGTACTTCAATATTACTGTTGCCTTAAAAATACCAAGAATGAAATAAATACATAACACATAAATAAAAATTTAGTTTGGATTAAGGTAAGATACTAGTTATGTACGCTACTGAACCAGGATAACATTGTTACCTTAATAATAGTTGTGGCATCTTTACTTAATATTTATGCACTTGTTGAGAATAACAAGTATTATGTGGTGTTATTCCCACCAAATGCATAAACATTCAGGATAACATTGATTTATCATGAATCTTATAACAAGCTAGAATTCTCTTTAATATTATTCCATTATTGTTCTTTCTAGTTTGTCTAGATATGGAGGATGCTTTACCGGTCAATAAAACTCAAACTCAGTCACATTCAAAACAACAAACCGAAAATCAACTAAACGCTATTCTACAAATTTAATCCGAATTTGAAAATTTTGAATACTGACAAATTTACAACAGCAAATCATGTTGACGATAATGAAACACAAGAAGAAAATAAAGAAAGCAGTGAAAGGTTGACAGGTAAAAAACATAAACCAACTGAAAAACGGACATTGACGAAGAAACAGTGAAAGCAATTTCCTGCAGAGATCAAACATCAACTCACGCAGAGCATAAAAACGAAAAAGAACCTTTTATAAGGGCTAAATCTTACCAAACACTTCGTAATTATCTTTAAAAATGAACTGTTAATTTAAAATATCCACAAAATAGGAAACACCCTAGAAAATATCCGTGGGAATCCAATAAGTAAAGTAAATGGACTATTTACATAGCTGACTTAACTTTGCAAACCACTAAGAAAATGTCATAAAAAAAGAGAAAAAGAACTTTCAGAATAGCTAATCCTAAAAGTATAATAGAGACATCACAACATATTCAAAACAAGTATTTGGTCAAATAGTTTAAATAATGTTAAACTTTCATTATTAGTTGAATTTTTAATGAACGATTTACCGATCTTATTAGATGAAGTCCTATTGTAAGACAGATCAACAATATAGCAAAACTATTAATGTTCAACACATTACAGGCGAATTTTCAGAGAGTTTCTAGTCAAGTAGATTGTGAAAGCTGGCCCTACAATCTGGCCTCCAAAGAACCCAGACCTGACTCCCCGTGATTTTTTGTATGTATGTTGTATTTTTTCTAGTTGTAATCTTGTAATTTACAATCTCAAATTTTATTATGATACTAATTACTTTCATTTTCCAATACATGTGGTATATCGTTGTTCTTGATGTGCTTCTTATTTATTTATTTATTTATTTGTAATGTGATAAAATGTTCACCTTAATGACCTTTTCACCTCATTATTTGTGACAAATATCGATGTACAAGAGCAAACAAACATCATAGGATAGATTTAAGTTTATTGGGTGAAGTTACGGCGAAAAATAAATTAGTTTCAAAAACTGATATGAAAAAATCTGAGAATCAAGAAAAAAAATAAACTAATAAAAACAAAAACCGTGAGCTAACCAGATGTTATATAGGACATAAACCCACCTATTCGCCCTACATATTCGGGGAACCTTTTACAAATCACCCTGTATTTATGAAGGGAGGATATGAAGCAGTTCGCTGACAGCTGAGAATGTTTATGATTTAAAGCTTTTTCAGATTTTCTGAAAAGGAGTAAGTTTTCCTTGAATAAAAATACGAGTATATCGGACCATTTCGGGATTTATCTCACTTTATTAATACTGTAATGTTTTTAGTTTCATACTCTTCAGGTTCAGTTCAGTTCTTGGATTTATTTAAAAACACAGTCCAACTCACACTAATTTATTTACACTAATTTAACACAATTTATGTTCTCAGAACTATTTACAATTTATCTAAAGAATACTGCAGTCGAATACTGAATGAATGCTTCCTCAGCTCTCCATATTTAAATATTTCTTCTCGGAATTCTCTACAATGTCCAAGAGCCGCCGAGACCAGGCTAGATTCATCGAGAAATACTTCAAAGCTAAGCCGCCGATCTCGATGCACCAGCCGAACCATATATCGAATTCCCCGAAATATCGGAGGAATGTCGCTTCCACGAACCATCGGATGAATTCTCATAACAATACAGTTTACTTATAGAATTATATGAAGAATAACAAATTACAAATTTTCCAAACGTATTGTTACGAGAATTCATCCGATAGCTGGTGCAATCGGCCATCATCCACTTCGTGGAAATGTTTTGTCTCTCAAAAGGCCGATCGCTGTCGGAATTCCCTTGAACACATGAAAGAAGTTACCCGATGGTTAGTTACTTGTCAGAATAAATTCCGAGAGAAATATGTAAATACGGACAGCTGGAGATGGATTCATTCCATATTCGACTGTCGTATAGTTAAGTAGAAATCAATTGTAAATAGTTCTGTGAATATAAATTGTGTTAAAGTAGTGGAAATAAATTAGAGTGAGTTGGACTGTGTCTTTAAACAAATCCAAGAACTGAACCCGAGTGTGAAAATAAAAATAGTACAGTGGTGTCAGTTGTAGGGTAAATTTGTGGAACTTTCGAAGTGATAACTAAATAGGCTAACAATGTTGAAAGCAGTGACTTTGGACCAATTAAAAATGACAGATTTAAAAAAAGAACTTGAGGAAAGGGATTGAGAAATTGCTAGAAAATTCTAAAAACTTGAAACAGTCGTTAGAAGATAAATTAGTGGAAAATTCTAAAACCCTAGAAGATAAATTAATAGACAAATTACAAGAAAATTCTAAAGCCCTAGAAGACAAACTGTTAGAAAATTCTAAAACCCTGAAGACAAATTACTAGAAAATTCGAAGTCTTTGGAAGATGTCCAACAGATATAACAAGATAATGCTCAATCCTTAGAAGAAGATTTGAATAGCATGGTTCAGGATAATTCAGAAATGCTGGAAGAGAACATAGTCGAGAATGAGGCTCGGATAGAAGGGCTAAAACAGATAATGTAGGGTGAGATCAGCAAAATAAAAGAACAGGTAGTCACAATACAAAGGGGACAAACACAACCGAAAGTCGAAACAGTCTAGAAATAGTGGACTCGAGGGCACAAGACACAAAATGAAACCTCCCCAATTTGATGGAAAATCATCATGGGCTAATTATATTCGCCAATTCGAGGCTGCATCTAAGCTAAACGGATGGTCGGCAGAGGAGAAGCCAATAGTATTAACCCCCGCCTTAAGAGGGGACGCTACAAATATTTTGTAAACGTTGAATGCCTCTGAGCAAGAAGACTACGAACAACTGGTCAAACATTTAGAGCTGAGGTATGGTCAGACACATTTGGAGGACGTCTATCAAATGAATCACTACAAGAGTTTGAAGCTGATATTGCCCGTCTGGTAAGCCTTGCCTATCCAGCCACACCGGAAAATGTAATTGAAAGGTTAGCAGTGCAAGCGTATTTGGATGGACTTAGAGACCACGAAGCCAGACAAGCATTGACACTAGCTCGACCTACTCAATTAGTGGATGCATTGGCTAGAGCTCTGGAATACGAGGCTACGAAAAATACCTGCAGAGGTCAAGCCAAGGTCCGAATCGTTAATGGAGAATCCGAAGATGGCGGAAACGATGAAGCGTCTGTAAGAAAGATAGGAGAGGAAGTCCTTACCGAAAAAAGACTAGTGAGATGTGGGAAGTGTTTTAAGGTAGGATATATCCAGAGTCGTTGCAAGGAGAGCAATGGAGTACCGACGTCCTCGTCCCGGAAGTTAAAGAAGGTCAATGTAAAAGGACCATCGAGGAGCTGTAGCCAACAAATCTCAACTATCAACGCATATGTCGCTTCGCTACGCAACCACGTTAACAGTGTCTTTGTAGATGGCCTTATTAACAAGAAGCAATTTGCAATGCTGCTGGATACTGGTGTGACGAAAACAGTTATAAGGCCTAACACTGTTTTAGACCAGACGATGATAAAACCAACGAAATGGTAACTGCGAACAGCAACAGGAGAAGCAGCTAACGTTCATGGTGAAACAGAAGGAGATTGTACCAGTAAGAGTAATGAACCTGAATCAATACTCGGTTGTGCTAAAGAAACGAACAACTTTAGGTCATTGTTCAACAGTTTCCTCTGTAGTCAGAAGCACACAGCATGCAGAAATACCACTAGGTAAACTGCCTGAGGAACTGGAAAAAGTCATCACCCCGATTCATCCAAGAAAGCAAAGTTGAGGGACATCGTTAGAAACTACCAGGATATCTTCGACGTATGGAAAGGAAAGAGAAGACGGACTAATCTGGTGAAATATATAAATTAATACCGGGAATGCTCAACCTATTCGACAGGCGAGAAGACTACCCCTAGCTAATAGAGACGAACCCGACAGGATAGCCCGCGAAATGGAGGAAGAAGGTGTTATTGAACCATCCAGTAGCCATTGAGCTTCTCCAGTTGTCCTGGTTAAAAAGAATGGTGGTTCGACCGGACTTTGCGTGGACTATCGGCAATTAAACCACGCTACAAAGAAAGATAGCTATCCTCCACCAAGAATAGGCAATACCCTAGATACGCTGGCTGGATCGTAGATGTTTTCCACCCTGGACTTGAAAAGCGGTGATTGGCAGGTGGAACTAGGAAAGCAAGACCTGGAAAAGGCAGCTTTTACCATCGGCTTGGGACTTTACCAATTCACGGTAATGCCATTTGGGTTGTGTAATGCTCCAGCGGCTTTTGAAAGATTGATGGAAACAGTGTTAAAAGGAAAACATTCCTGGTGTATCTTGACGACATTATCGTGGTTGGAAAATCATTTGAAGACCACGTGAGGAACCTGGAGGAGGTATTTCGGTGTCTTCGAAATTCCGGACTAAAGTCGGGAAGTTGAGAGAACGCTTCTAATGGGTAAACTGCCAAACAGATGTTAAGGATTGGTGTCGGAAATGTACAGTTTGTGCAGCAAGTAATGGGCCGCATAAGCGAGCAAAAGCCCCCATGAGGCAATATAATGTGGGCAGTCCATTTAAAAGAGTAGCCAATGATGTTGCCGGACCATTTCCAGAATCTGACACCGGCAATAAGTACATTGTAGTGGTCATGGAATATTTCAGTAAATGGGCAGAAGCATATGCCTTGCCGAATCAAGAAGCCTTGACCGTTGCTGATGTCCTTGTCAAGGAATGGATCAGTCGTTTTGGTGTTCCCTTGGAGTTGCACCTAGAAATTTTGAATCTACCCTGTCTGCAAACTTCTGAAGATCAATAAAACACGGACAACAGCATTACACCCGCAGTCCGATGGAATGGTAGAACGGATTAATAGAACTATTAATCGCCATTTGTCAAAGGTAGTCTCTGCCTACCAAAGAGACTGGGACCAGTATCTTCACTTGTTTCTAATGGCATATCGTTCATCTGTGCACGAGTCCACGGGTCAGACCCCGGCAAGCGTTATTATGGGACGAGGGTTACGACTACCATGCGATTTGAAGTTTGGATGTCCCCCAGGAGTTGAGACTGCAGGTGAAGACTATGTCAGCCAGTTACGGCAAAAGATGGACGTCATCCACCAACGAGTCCGGTTAAATATCGAGAATGCCAGTGCCCGAATAAAAGAAGCCTATGACATCAGAGCCGATGGCGGGGAATTCCAAGCTGATGATCTTGTTTGGTTGTATAACCCGCACCGTCGTCGTGGATATTCGCCCAAGCTACATAGATCTTTGGCCTTACCAAATTGTAAAGAAGATCAACGATGTTGTCTACAGAATAAGGAATTTATCTCGAGGAAAACTAAAGGTGGTACATTTCAACAGATTAGCCCGTTATGCCGGAAGTCATGACGGCGAAGTTGACCTTCGAATAGTTTATAGCATGTACTCTGATGGGCAGAAAGTGCAGCACGACGTAACAAGAGAGGAACCCCGAGATCTGTTTGAGGTGCCCATAGAATATGCCCTAGCTCATTGTGTGGTTCGAGATCTCCGGATGTCCAGAGGAATATTAAGGTGTTTGCCAAAAAGTACGGCCGCCAGTTCCAGAAGCTAAGAGAGCAAGATCCAGTGGTAGGGAAGGTCCTTCATCTCGAAGATAAACAACCAGTGGGTACCATTGACATATTTTATTTGGTAAGCCAACATACAGCGATCTTTGGAAGACTCTGGTATAATTGAGGAATGTGATGATGGAGAGGAATGTGATGATGGATGTCTATAATTATACACCCCGTCCTACGTCCTATAATTCAAATGTCCTAACTGCTTATGCTTATATAACAAATTTTTGATATACCCTCAATAACAATAATTTTACGCCACCCTTACTTTAAACACCTTGTCTTATATTTTAAACTATATAACTTTTTGAAACCGCCCTGTATAACTTTAATTATACTCAACCTTATATGTCAACCATCCTGTATACTCAACTGCTTTTGACGCCTTTTGTATAACTGTAATTATTCTCCATTCTATAACGCAAATATCCACTCTGTATAACTATAGTTTTGCTCCACTCTTATTTCAACCAGCTTGTATACACAATTACTTATGTGCAACCCAATACAATATTTTTAGAACCACCCTGTATAACTTATTCAATTCCAACTTATTTTTCAACCATCATATGAATACAACTGCTTATGTAACACCTAATATTACATGTACGCACGCACATACCTTCAACCGTATTTCATACAAAAGATATCGCCAGGAAGCTAGTGGAATATTTTCTGCCATTTCACGCGACTATAAGCCCCGTAACTTAACTTTGTCTCTAAAAGAATCTAAGTGCAAATGAATCAAAATGAAAATCATTACAAACACCCTGTATGATATACTTTCATGGCATATGGCATTTAACAATTACATTGATGTTTACAGTTTTTTTGCACATATTTTCCGATTTTCAGAAAAAATGTACGAAATCAAGCTGTAAAATATCTTTGTATAATACAATTTATAATATTCAAATTGCATAAGCAGTTTTAGAGAAAACAGTGAAGAATCATTGAAAATCGTTGAAATCTAGTCCCTTGTTTACTTTTTTTTTGTGATTTTCTAGAAAACGGTAAATCTCCTATTATAGACAATTATATGGGACTTTTCTGTAATGTTCCTTAATATAATGTAGTTTAAATCATCAAAATTGCCCAAGCCGTTTTTGAATAATCGCTCGTCATACATAAAAAAAAATTGTAGACGAATTGACCTCCTCTTTTTTGGAAGTCGGTTAAAAACAGAAGTGTACGTTTGTCGTTTGAGGACCTTTGAATAGCTTACGAGTCATACATGAAAGATGTCGAAATAATCCTCACCCTCACCACAGATTTTCAAAACTACTGTCCATAAATGCGGGAAGGGCACTACCAAACATAGTAAAGGTTTCCTAAAGGGTTACTTTATATCACAGACACTCTACAGAATACTTCCACAACACACATTGATATGTGGAAGAAGAAATATGAAGCTATGTTTACACGAATTACAAAAGGGACTCTTTATACCTTAAGCTCTCCAGATGATCAATTGTTAATCGTACAAGATGAGAAATATTTCAGTTATATAGTTAGGAACCAGGTGGAGGAGTATAAGAAAAATCAACTTAGAAAAGTCTTAACACATGTAGACAACATAAAAGAGCAAATCCAATCTACAACTACAATAATCTTAAGCCAAACATGAACTACAGATATTCGTCAAATAAAGGAAACGGATAAGTTTAAATACCTAGGATACATTTAACGGTACTACAGAAGAAAACAAGTAATTCTGTGTTGTTCGTTCCTTCATTACTAAAGATCGTATTATCCGGATATGTTCGACCAGCTATTTCCATTTCGTTCTATCCATTGCTTGCCGGTAAGCTGCGCAGAATGAGCTGCACATGTTTTGTTGAATTTGATCCGTCCACCTAGTTGGTGATCTACGTCTTGCACTTTTTTCTGAAATATTTCCGGAGATACAGTCTCTCTAAGTTATCTTTACCACTACGAGACACATGACCAAAAAAACTGAAGAATTCGCTGCAGGCAGATTGATGACAATCTAGTTTTGAGTTCACTTAACAGAGAAACGTTTGTGCTATGAGCTGTTCAATGAATTTGCAGCCAACGCCATATTTTCTAGGATTTGAAAGATAATTTTGTTGGTGTGAGATATCACAGTGTTCGCTTCTTATAGTGGCTCCTTTGTTTTACAGTGGAACTTAAATAGAAGTACACCAGTCAGCTAGTCTTTTTCTTGTGTTCCATATGGTCGTACAGATAGAGTTGTATGGAGTCAATACCTACCAATTTATTTTTTAGGGACTGAATCGATTCCTGTACGTCGAACAGTAGTTATACGGGCTCTTTGGCAATAATTATTTGACAATAAAATCTCTATCGTAGTATCTTCGTTTTTGTAAATTTCTGCACAGTAAATTCTATTTTTTTTTATCTCGTTGGCGTCAATTTTAGATTTCTTTCTTTGTCTATAATAGACCAGACTTGTACTCTCCTGTAAAATCATGTCTGTTTCCATGTTCTTCTATTTCTGTGCATATCTGGGCGATATAATCTTCTTCGTCTTTACAGGAGTTTATTTTGATCACATTTGACAAACTTCTGTAGTTATTCCCCTTGTCAGGTTTATATTTGTGCTCTTTCCTGTGTTAGATCAAATCCCACGTGTGATCACTCATGTATGGATTTGTAGTGGTCCTTTGAAGTTTCAATTATCTTGTCGTTTAAGTAGTTCCAACGGGTTTCCCATTTGGTCTAGACAGAGTTTGTTATTAAGAAATCGACCGAAAAGTTTAATTTTTTTATTTAATCCACATGCTTGGTGGTAATCCTTATTTTAACAAATGGGATCTGATTTTCCGTTATAATGTTTTTCTCTATTTTTGCTTTTATGATTTGCCTTCCTGCCTACTTATGCTGCTGTCATTCTGTATTTTTATAATTCTGTGTTGTTCTCACCTTGTCTTTCTGATTATGTTGCACTCAGCTTCTAATATGTCTTTCCGATTTTTTCTTGTTCTGTCTTGTCATCATTTTGCATTTCTATATTTCTCATTTTAACATCTTTATTCGGTCAATTTCTCTTCCTGTCTTTAGTTTGTTTTGCGGTTTTTCTGAGAAATTTGATATGATCTCTTTGAATAATTTCATTTTTTAAGTTGATTGTGGATAAAATACCCGTTTCACAATTATGTAAACCATGATAATTTCTAATTCTATGTGATTTTGTTGAAATTAATATAAATAATTAACTGAAGCAACCCTTGTATGTCACAGTAGAGCTTCAAACTTTTTTAAGGTTGATTTGGATCATCTGTCCCTAGCTCTTTGGTTTTTCTTTTAAATTCAAATATTTACATCAAGAAGTTCACTGTCTACGATGTCTTGATCTGAATCTATATCGGAAATAATAGAATTTTTACCCATATTCGGATTGAGTTCTGTACCATTCTCCCTCCCAAGCTCAGACAGAACAATTTTAGCTGATAATTCAACTGAAATTACTCCCTCCGAAAATTTTAATTTTTCATCTGTCTAATATTGTTGTCTGAACTCCTGCTTAATTTTGATCTGTATTTACTAAACATGCCCTGCTTAAAAGTTATTACCCAATTTGGCTTTTCATATGTTTTATAGATATTTTTGACCTTTTTCTTTTTCAAAGATATCTATTTGGTTGAATAAATACCCAGATCTATATATACAAATTTCTCAAAATATTTGCTATTTCTTTTGCAATAATTAGGTACATTTTTTAGTTCTGTAAGTCTGTTTACAACTTAATTTGGCTGTAAAAATAAACTACCCTTTCCAGCAATCTGTATGCCGACATCTCTGTATTTTTAACCGACATCCAAAAAGGAGGAGGTTGTCAATTCGGCGCGTTTTTTTTTTGTATGTATGTTACCTGATCTCTTCTCCTGTTGCGCATCGATTTGAACGATTATGGTCTTGTTTAATAGATTATATATCCGAACTGGTGAAACTTGAAATTTGGAAAAATAATTCTAATGGTATAGTGATGAAATTTGTGAATGAACACATGCGTGCATGGAAATCGACCAATTAAACCTAATATATTGTTCGATTTTTCCAAAACCCCTTATCAATGTATATTGTTTTTTTAAAGCGTATTCTATTAAGGAAGACCCTATGTGGTCTCATATACTTTTCTGTGACTTGCAAGATGCAGTTTTTTTATGTGTACACATAAAGTTTAAGATAAAGTTTTTACCTTATTTCTGCTGTTTTGCAATTTTTCCTTCGTTATTATTTTTTTAACCATAACTGATATCTGTATTCCCTTTGTAGTCATCAAGAGGAGATTATTTTTTCTGATTATACCGGTTTCAAAACCATTATTTCCTTTTCGTTTTCAATTTTATATAGAAAAACCTATTGGACGCAGAGTTAGTGGAACTGATCACATAGACAATATAACATTCCGGTTAAATAAATAAGCGAATACACTCTAAATTCTGCATTTATAATACATTATATATTATTATGATTATTAATACATGTGCTCTAGTATACTACATAAAACGAATAATAATGATGATGCCATACAACCCTGCTGTAAATCCTATGAACAACCTAGTGGTGCGCCATCTATCGTCTGGTCGAATAACTCCAACACTAGGACTATCAGAAACTCAAAAAAGTTACATTTGGGGAGCACCCAATTCTGTTTTTTTTTATCTCAAGAGTAGGTTAGTGTAAAGTTAAATCCAAGTTTGTGGGGTCGCCACTCGCCACCCTTCTCCCGCGATGGCGGTATTGTACGAAAGGGTGCCACTGGTTTTTAAGCTATATCAGGCATACTACTAGTGTCAACGAAAACTTGAAAAAATGTTTTTTGTTGCAAAGTAAATTCTCTACAACTCTGATTCTATAAGTTTTAGTAGTAGAAACAAAAATAACAAAGTTAATAAGAAAAGAAGATAAAAATTTGGGAACAATTTTTTTTTGGTTGTTATACCTTTTTTCTGGTTATTTAACATAGAAAATGACATCAGAGAATGTTACACTGACACTGTTCTCCAATACCAGTACGTATACTTGAACATGAATAATTAACAACATTAACATGTTTATAATTGAAATTGCAATATTGTTAACAAGTCGTTCTAAATTTTACTCTTCAATAATTTCTAATCAGAGTGTGTATTTCCGAGAATCCTGAGCAGGTCAAAACGAGTCATGTAACCGATTTCCCAAAGTACTGTGTACTTAGTCTTTTGATGAGGTAAGACTGCGACTCAGGATCTAGTTAAGCTTGGAAGTGCTGAGGAAAGATGGAGAATGAAATGGCAGCAGTGGCGTCATTGTTGGCTGTTCATCTACAAAATCATTAACTTCAATTTTTTACTATTGCTGAATCAAGTAAGGTTTCATGTTTTCGCCTTCACAGTTCTGGCTTTACCTTCCCCTAAACTGTGCGACAAATAATTTGTCAGACATAGTGTAAAAACTATTGGTACCCCTTTTTACAAGATGGCGGCCGCGGGATAAGGCTTGTGACCCCACAAACTTGGATTTAACTTTAGACAAAATAATCAATGTCAAAATTTAAACCCTCTAAAACACTATAAATATTATTCTCAGAAGCAGCAGATAAAGATTGATTTTATGGCCATTTAGAAAAGGTTCTTGCAACTATCCCAACTGCAATCTAGTAATTATTTTGTGAGATTTCAATGCTAAATTTCAGAAAACTTTGAAGCGTATTCTAGAACCTTTCAAACTAGAGGAACGGAACGAGAGAGATGACCGTCTGTTAGAAACCATCTCTGATACAGTTTACGTCCAGACGGCCAAACCAAAAACCAAATAAACCGTATCTTGATTGAGTGTGGAGGCGATCATTAACTCTTAGTCCTTAATGTTAATTGTGTCTCTAAAACAGATTAAGAAGATTATAATACCCATACCATCAAAAATTTAAACTTTTTAGTGGAATTCTAATAACAATCTGCATGGGCGTACCAAGAGGGGGCAGAGGGAGGGGCAGCAGCCCCCCTGGACCTGAAAAACCTGCCGTGAGACATTTAACCTTCCCATAAATTTGCTGTCTCGCCATTTGCCCCTCTCTAGGCCAATTTTTTCCCAAATTTGCCCCTCTCTAGAGCAAAAGCTGGGTACGCCCTTGTTTGTCTAGACCAAATAGGAAACCAGTTAGAACTACTTAAACGACATGATCTAACACAGAAAAGATCACAAAAATAAAGCTGGCAAGGACAATAACTACAGAAGTTTGTCAAATGTGATCAACTAAAAATGCTGCAAAGATGGGGATGTTTGTATCGCCCAGATATGCACAGAAATAGAAGAACATGAAAACAGAAATGAATCTACAGAGCTATTTAAAAAACAACTAACAAGAGAGTCGAATCTACAAGGCTGGTGTCTATTTTAGACAAATAATGAAATCTAAAATTGACGCCAAAAATGAGAATTTACTCTGCAGATCTTTACAAAAACGAAGAGACTACGACAGATATTATGACCAAATAACTAATGCTAGAGAGCCCGCAAAACTACGGTTCGACGTAAAGGAATCGATTTAGTCGCTAAAGAATAATTGACTCCATCTGTACGACTATACGGAACACAAAAAATTGCTAGCTGACTGGTGTACTTCAATTTATACACCACTATATAACAAAGGAGGCGACTATTAGCTGCGAAAACTATCGAACACTGTGATATCTCACACCAACAAAATTTACTTTAAAATCCTTAAAAAATGTGGCGTTGGCTGCAAATACATTGAATAGCTCATCGCATAAACGTTTCTATTTTAAGTGAACTTAAAATAAATATAAATAGTCATCAATCTACCTGGAGCGAATTCCTCAATTTTTTTTGGTCATGTGTCTCCTAGTGGTGAAGATAACTTAGAGAGACTGTACCTGTGAAAATATTCCAGGAAAATGGGTGGACGCATCAAATTCAACAAAACACGTGCCGCTCATTCTGCGCAGCTTACCGGGAAACAGAGGATAGAACAAAATGGAAACATCTAGCCAGACATATCCGAAAAATACGATCTTTAGTAATGAAGGAGCAAACAACACAACATTTAAACTTTTCCGTTTCCTTTATTTGAGCATCATTTGTAGTTGGGTTAAGATCCTCTGTAGTTCAAGATGAGATTTTCTCTTTTATGTTGTATTCATGTGTTAAGAACTTTCTAAGTTGATTTTTCTTATATTCCTGCGCCAGGTTCCTAACTATTTAGCTCAATTATTTCTCGTCTTGTGCGATTATCTCTTGATCATCGGGACAGCTTAAGGTGTATAGATTCCCTTTTGTAATTAGTGTAACCATAGCTTCATATTTCTTCTCCCACGATATCAATGTGTGTTGTAATAGTGTCTGTAATATAAAGTAACCCTTTAGAAGACCTTTACTAAGTTTGATAGTGCTTTTCCCGCCTTTATTGATAGTAGTTTTGTACAACTCTTGTGAGGGTGCGGATTATTTCGACATCTTTCATGTATGACTGAAAAGCTATTCGGAGGTCCTCAAACGACAAACGTATGCATTGTTTTTATTCACTCTTGTGTCTGTCCGTCGTCAAAGTCAATTATCTAGAAAACTTCTGAGCGAACAACGTGCAAACTTGGTGTCAATACAGAGTTTGGTGACAAAATCAGAAATGTAAAGCAAAATTAAACAAATTTTGTATTTGGGGGTACTGTTACTAAATTTAAATGAAAAATAAAAATTAAAAATTGATCGATCCAGAATCCCATCAAACGAAAGGTCTCAATCTGAGAAATACATAAATACTTGAATTGTATTGGTTAAAAGATATTAAGCAAAAACTGCAAAAACGAATCATTACCCACCTTTATCTCTGAGACAATTGAACCTAAAATTTTGTTGAAAGTCTACAGAAAAATCTAAGCAAAAATCCTAATATTAATTTTGGAATAAAATAAATATTTAAGTCAAAAATAATATGCTATTTTTTTCAAACTCATTGTGTAATATACCAAATAAAAGGATTCATTGTGGATAATATAATCATTTTTTGAAAATATTTAAAAACTGTTGGTTAATATTAAGCAAAATATAGAAGAAATGACACAATATGCCCCTCTATCCTGGAAGCTACGTAGCCTAAAGTTTTGATAAAATAGGCTAAAGTTGCTTCATCATACAATTGTTGAAAATATTGTACATGTATCTTTGAAAATAGCGTATGTAAATTCTTGTTATTTTTGATACAAAGGCCGCTGGTATAAATTTTTCATCGAATCGTAGTCTTTTTCTTGTTTTCCTTTGTCACTTTCCTCATGAACCTAGTTGTACGATTATATTTATTTAATAAATGGGAAGAACAAATATAACACATTGAAATTTATTTTATTTATGATAATCACAACAATTCTATTATACTGCATATAATTGACATCTTAGTAATAATAGTCAAGAGCATAATATTCACATCATGACACGACATTCTAAAATAATGGACAACATAAAAAGTGAAGCTTAATAATTTACTTACACATAATAATTTTAACACTATTTACAATTTGTGTATTTTAGTTATGAATTGAACCCTTCGAATAAATTTATCGTGGTCAGATCATCTCCTTCAAATGCGAGAAGCTGCAATAAGATAATTAATAATTATAAAAAATATATTTTCTTAACAATCAGTTACTACAACAATTAAATGATATATATATATATATATATATATATATATATATATATATATATATATTAAGTGTAATTGATCTAAATGACGATATAAGATAATCTTTTGTGTGATGTTTTAATGAGTAAATAAAGAGTCACACTTATGTGTATATTTAATTGTTCATAAGTAGTTGTAAAGTGAAGTGTTGTGGATAAAGAGCAATAGAAATACTAATGAAAATATCTTCCGACTTCAACTGGTTTAAAATAAAAACCGTTTTGAAACCGTGTGCATTATCTGATTTAAGGTACAATTCTATTGATTATTTTAGCGTATTCGTATCTCTCCCTCTCTGGCTAATTTGTCTTTTTTTCTATTATATTATCCACAAATTTTTTATTTGTTTTATGATTTGGACCACTTACTATAAGTGTAACTTTAATTCACCGAATACAAATGATTTGTCTCTCATTTTCTTAAACACCCTGCACAACTATAATTCAACTCTACACGATGTTGCAACCGGCCTGTAGAAGGATTAATCCTCTCCACCCTTTTGACTGTTTCTATTTTTCTATTGTTTAAAGCAACTACTTATTTCCACACTATATAACATATTTTTAACCACCCTGTATAACTATAATTCCACTCCACCTTATATTTCAATCATCCGTAGACACTATTTAACATATATAATTATTTAATATTAATTTTTGTGCTACCTGTATCTCTAGAAACAACATTTTTTTCTTATGTCAACTTAAATGTCATATATCAATCAAATTTTCAGTTTGCATTTTATATTTTCAATACATGTTTAAAGCCATTGAAAACGAGGTCAGGAAACGTTTGGTTCCTTGAATATACAGATTTTTGTTTAGAATTCTGCTGGTATTTCCTAAGAACACATAAAAATAGTCAAGAATATGCCACAAATAACATTTAGAAGACAATATCTAAATAAGTTTCGATTTAGGCCAAAACTGATACCGAAGAGAATATTCGATTTCTGCACAGCTAGCGACGGTACTGCCATTTTACTGACACATGAATTCAATAACTGTCACCACTGAAATCATTCATCAATGTTCGAACAGTTGTTCGACTGTTTCAGTCAATTTTTTCGTTTTTCACCCACATTTTTACATTCTCTAATTCGTTTCTGTTATCCAGAAGGCCCAAACCGGTCATCCAGATTTATATCTCAAAAACACAAACTTTAAAATTGACTTCCGAGAACCGTTATTAAA
The DNA here is from genome assembly GCA_034190945.1 of Octodonta nipae. Classification (NCBI taxonomy): domain Eukaryota; kingdom Metazoa; phylum Arthropoda; class Insecta; order Coleoptera; family Chrysomelidae; genus Octodonta; species Octodonta nipae. Next base: position 79,680,395 of record CM067217.1, on the reverse strand, counting down.
AATGCCTGACCACAACGTTACCAAACAATGTTGGAACGTAAACACTCGTCCAAACATAAATAGGTGTGTTGAGCATTGCTGTCCAACGTCAAAGCACATCAATAGGTGTGTTCGGCACTAAACCTGTTAAGGGCATATAACTTCCTAAGGGTGCGTTTTAGGGCACATGTTAATAGGGACTTTTTGGCTTATTTTAATTGCTATATACACAGCAGATGTTTGGAACACTATTTTAGAAACAACTGTAAAATCGATCTACAAAAATAATTCACTAATAAGATATTGGAGCATTTTAACACTACATAATGTTGTGCTATTAACATTCACATAACTAAAATTTCATGACCTTTGTTGAATATTTCATTGTATAAAATTTATACTGTTCTAATGATATTTTACGTAATGTTGGTAAAATAAACGACATTTGTATTGTATATATGGTAAACTGTTGTAGAAAGAAGTTATAGCAACTCTACATTTCAAACTTTGAAATAAATACAAACCATCTCAGCATTATTTTTACTTGTACTAGTCATGGTACATAAATAGCATTCCATATAGGACAGTCCATTTTCTGTTGCTGTACATTCACAATCCATACAATGAGGAGGTATAGTTGAGCGCGCTATTATTTGGGAATAAACCATGACGAATTTTTTGGCAATTTTCTTATCCGATTCCAAAAACTTATTGCTAAATACAGTTCCTGAAAGTTAAAATATATTATATTATATTGATCACCAACTGTGAACATTTTGTGGTTGCACTCAGGACTCAAACCCAATTAATGATTTATATCGTTTATCAACAGAAGTAATGGTTGATTTTCGGTTTACCAATTGTTTGTCCCCCTATCAGGAAATTTTTACTAGAGAATTTGAATTTAGGCTTTAGCTATTATATTTTTAACGAATTAACTTATTTTGTGAAAATACTGAAAATACATAAATTTATTCATCACCTTAAAAATATATTAGAAATTTGAAAATTTGAATATGGAGATTTTCGAGAATGCACAGTTTTTTACTCTAAAATTGTTTTTTATAATTGGTATATTTTTAGGATAAATTCGTATAAAACTCAAAAATTAATGGTACGTTTCATAACCACTTTATATGTTCACAGTGAACAGTTTCTGAAATTTAAATTATTGCAAATAAAAAATTAGAATACAAAACAAAATATACGAACTCATACTTTCAACGAAAATGAGAATTTTCATTTTCTAACTGCTATAGTTGATACTTAAATCTTAAACCAGACTCAAACGTAGCTTGCTAATTTATATAGGGCGTTCCTCAAAAAATGCACCAAAATGAGAAAGGTAGTTCTTTCTCATAAATCATAGTAGATTTTAATCGATTATAATCGATCATAGATCCATTACTGTTATATGCATAATCGATTCATCGATTTCTAAGATAATCAATTCGCCACATCACTAGTTTCTCAATCGCTGTGAATTGTCCAAGACACACTTGTTTTAAATCAAATATCACAAAAAATTGGCTATTTTAAGTTAAAATCCAAAATAACTCAACATTTATCTTACTTAGCAATGAGAAAGATTCATACGGATTGAGAACTGATGATCAGAGGAATATAATTACAAATAAATATACGTAGATGCCATTTGAAAAAAATTAAGTTAATATTCGTGTGTGAAATTTTTGAAATTTGAGTTTTTATCCGAAATATCCTAATAAATTTGCAAGCTACATTTGATTCTCGTAAGAGCCCTAGTCCAAAATTTCCAAAATATTGCACTGTGTTTGGAATTGGACTTCTTATATTTTAGGTTGCATTACATTTTTTCCGAATAATTTAAATTATCTCAGAAACAAGATATAAACTGGTTATGAAATTTTTGTGTTGTAGAAACCACTTGATATTATCATCCTAAGACATTTATGAAACTCACCACATAACTGAAACTAACTAATAAATTCGCGGGTAGGCTACCTTAATTTTTATCCTACCTACTTTGAGATAATATAGTGAATTTCACAGATTCTTAGTCGACGTAAATAAAATGTCATTGTCTCTAGATACTGCATAGTACAATAACTCAAATATCAGACCTGAGATTGTTAACTTTTTTTAAAAAATAATTATAAATATTATAGCTAGTT